>JAODUE010033275.1:0-20955 GCA_027564755.1 Amblyopsis hoosieri
ATCCCCCAGTCAGAGCTTTCCAATGTGGCTCGGGAAAGGGAGGTTTGGGGTTCCCTGCTGAAGCTGCTGCCCCCGCGGCCCTACTCCGGGTGGCTGGGTGATTTGTTTTGTGTGCATTAGAAATGACAACACAATAGTTTCATCTGAAGTAAATTAAAATAGGATTTGTGACACCAGGATAAAATAGTCTACGGAAGACCAAATTAATCAATTCTCAAGTTGTGGACGTTCAAATAGCACATGTTTAAGTGCAGCAATGTCAAAGTCTATATACTCTATGATAATATGATGATTCTGGGATAAAACTGAAAGGTATTTCCTTATGGCTAAATTTGATTAAAAGTAGGCCTATCATTTCATTTGTTCACCCACTGCAGGTATAATACACGTCAAGCGGCAGCATTTGTTCCAGCCTTGCAAAGTAAATCTACATGATTCCTCGGACATCGCACACCAACCTTACAAACATATGACTTTAGACTTTATTTTTTATATCAACAATGGCCTTGTGCATGTTGTGTTTCCCAGCACACACAAGCCCAAAGTGTGAGCAAATCCCTTGTTTGATAAGCAAAATACAACACTTCTGACATCATATTCTTTTTGATAGTGTATTAAAAATACATCCAGCTCCAACTTGGTCTGCCTCGCTGAAGCTGTCTCCGCGGTGCCTCTCCAGAATATTGTCTACGTCAGAAACACAGTCCGTTATTAGAGACGAGCGAGAGAACACATACTCTTCTTCTATATTCTAAATCTTCAAACCAGCAGGAAGCAGAGAAATAGGCCAGCTCCGGCGTGAAACACTACTTTGTCCTCTCTGCGGCTCATTTGTGGTTTACGTATTTTAAAGGTGTGACTGCGAGATGCAATATGGATTCGTGAAATCCTTTCTTTCTCCTGACCCAGAAAGGAGAAGGTGGAATTTCTATCCTCAATCCCATTAAATGGGGAATCATGTGTCACTTTGATGACACATTTAAGTTGGAAAAAATGGAAACAAGGGCCTAACTAAACATTCTGTCTTCCAGTTTGTCTAGTTTTCAGTTCTATAGCCACAGTTTAGCTCGTGTGCCCTAAAAAACAACAACGATAGCAGTGAGCTACTGGTCTGTAACTCTACCCTATTAGTTCCTCTTTCATTTATTTAGCTCTGTGTGGTTTCTATTCATGTTTCCTCCATTCCTTGTCACATTTCTTCTGGTTCATCTGCACCTATGCAGCATTGTCCCATTTCTCTTATCACGAATCCACCCCCAATACCCCCCCCCTCCTTTCCCTGCCCTCTACTTCCTTACTTTACACTCTCCTCTCCTTTGTGTTCTTGACTTATGTGGAGTACAATGGGTAAGAGGTAGATCAAATCAGTAACAGAGGCAGATGATAAGCAGAGAGGACATTGGAGATATGTCCAAGTGTTTATGTGTGCCTTAATGCTGCCTTCTATTCCTACACAGGGAGAAACAGGAGTCTCACCCCCACACACACACACACACACATCAACAGCAGAATAGCACATGTAAAGTTGCCTTTATGCGTCTAATTGATCATGTTGTACTTTTGACACCATTTTGTCATTTGTTCACACATACTCTATTTATACTATGGAAATGCTTGGAAATGCTGTGTTTAAACGGAAGTGAGAAGAATCCAGCAAAACTGTATACGTGTGTTCAACTTTTTCATAACCAGCTCCAAGATAAACACCGCCTACAGAATGCGCCTGCCTCTGTCTGCAAACAGAGCATTATACAAAACAATCCACAGACCCGGGCATCACACGGACAGGAATATAGCAATTACTTTTATTTTTAAGCTTACATTACACTGTTGAGTTTGCCGAGCAAAGGAGAGTTTTAATTTGAAAACTTGAGCACATAAATGTACGCTCCACAGCAACTCAATTGCACTCTAAGTTAAAACATTTTTTTTTAAATAATTATCTGGCAATGGAACGAAAATGGAAATAGAAAATAGAAAGTGGTTCATGAGATGAAAATGGAGGTGGAGAAAATGAGAAATGTAAGAGATAAAATGTTGAGTTCAGCTCGGGGTTAGGATGAGATGGTGGTCGTACGTAGATGGACAGTAGATGGACAGACGGTAAGAGGGCATCACAGAGGTGGAGAGACTATCTGAGGACCGGATTCAGCGTTTTCACTGCAGCATGCAGTAGCAAATGAGTGGGATCCCTGCCTACACGCTGCTCGGAGTCCGACCAGTCTAACCATGGTCGCCTCAAGCTGGGTGCTTCTTCACCAACAAGAAGAAAGAAAACTGTAAATTGTTATTTTACAATATTTTATCGTCTAGGTTATATCGTTATGAAGGGAAGACAGTTTTGCCTGGGAGCTAATTGTATACCGTTAGCTGACCAGATGATCCCTGAGCAGAAACACTGTTCTGAATGTTTTATGATGAGCATTTTGGCCCATTAGTAACAGTAACAGGCCATCTGTACTGACCAAATGCAGCGCAAGAAACGTTTATAAGGATAGCTCAAGTCCACATTTGGAAACTAAATGTACACACTAACATCAGAGAAACCCCCCTCAAACATGTTATGAAAAATAAAATAAAGAAATCGTTAAAATGGGTTAAAACCTGGGAAAGGCTGAAAAGACAAGATCCCAGGGCAGCTGTTGGTATTGCAGTTGACATCTTATAGTAGTGATATGAAGGCAAAGCTAAATTGGGGAAATGACTCGTGTGCCCTGGCAACAGCTTCCACCAGGAGACTCACAACACTTTCTTTTCACAACCGCAGTAAAACCAACAACATTAAAGACAGCAATCCTGCATTCTACTTAATATCTGCCTCACAGACAGGCAGTAACAAAGAGTTGTTTTATTTATTTTGTGTCATTCCACACAGCAGGCAATTTAAATATAAAGCAGACCCATCCTGTTTGGGATTTTGATGCAAAGTAGTTAAGGCGCTGTTCTTTAAAGGTCAGCAATTACACCGGCACCACTTATTTTTAAAGCCCAAATCCCAAATAGTGAAAAAGAGCTCAAATGTGAGCATACTAGTGGAAAGGCGGACGCATTTCATTTAGGAATAGAGGTTGATAATAGAGGTTGATATGTAATGAATTAGATTAAATATTGTTGTATTGCACGCCAATAAAACCATAAAGAAATGGATGAATATAAGAACATACAGAGAGCTAGGGTTAGTTTATAGACAATTGAGAGAGAAAAAATGTGCATTAGAGAAAAGACAGGACATGAGTGACACATCAGAGAGCTAGGGATGAGTTTGTTTAAGTGTCCCCCTCTCAGAGAGAGAGAGAGAAAGGATTATGTGGCATATATTCCACTCTATTGCAATCCCTGCTATCTCTTTTAATAACATAATCTCTCTCTCTTTGCTTTCTCATTGGATCCTGCCATCTATCTCCCCCTGCCTAAATCTCACATTCACATTAACATCTTTCTCTCCTTCTCCAAGTTTCTTTCTACAGTCACATTTAGAAGTGCTTTGGTTTATAAGTCCGACTAACACAAACCTCACGAAACCAATACTTTGACAACACAGCATACATAAATAAATAGTGAATAATGGATAAGCAATCACAATACAACAATAAAATGATTAATAATTTACCTAAATTAACTATTTATATTTCAGTGTATTCCCTCCAAATACAGGGATTGCAGTGCCAATGCATGGGGTGAATGGGAATAGCATGTAATATTAATAATCAGCTACATAGCACCCATTTATGGATCGCTCCCTTTATGGCTTACAATTTCTCTCAATTTATTTTATGTTTCTACGAGGAAGACTATCTGGACAAACTCGCTCACTTTCAAGTGACTGAATGAAACCATTAGGTGGTTGAATCACTACCCATGAAACACACGCACGCACACATGCACGCACAAACACACACACACACACACGTGCACACACACGCATTTACAAAGACACCTTCTAAATATATAAATTCATACATTGGGATATACACACACTCACACCAGAAACACATACATTAAATGGCAGGTGCACACACATGTATTCAAAGAGAGGATGAAACATATACACAAACATAAAACAAGCTAAATGAATTCACCCAGATTGAAAGACATTGCGCACGCTGGCTGCACATGCACAAACACACACACACACACACACACACACACACACACACACGCACACACTAAAGTGATATGATTGGGTAGCAGGTGTAGAGAGGAACAGTGTGTGTCATCATGTCATTATGCTGTAATGGGAACACACAGATCTCAGACACAGTCGGTGATCTTGCCTCTGACAGGAACAACAATTAAAGGATTGAAGGCGAACAAGATGCTTTGTAAATCTCCAGTATTTACTATACTTTCATCTGTACAATCTTTAGAGATGAGGTACTATACAAAAACATGAAATGATAAAGCGTTAGAAAACGCTGAATGTTTGTGTGGGTTTGTTTGTGTGTGGGGGTTGAGACATGCAGATATTTTGAGAAATGACAGATCATGTAAACATAATACCAAGTTTCATCCTACAGGAGGTGAAGTTCTATTTAAATGTCTTCACATGGCTATTCAATGAAATGTAACTGATGTGCTACGACCAAGTGAACCATTGGGCACCAATGGCTGCCTCTAAATAACTGATTCAGACGTTGGCCCAATTTTTACGATCTACAGTCAGCGCACGGTCTAAAGCTCATGGCACAAGTGCATTTAGGGTTACTACAGGGTTTAATCCAAAATGCATGTGCACCTTGGTGGATTATTATAATGCCGCATTTGCCAAGTACTAATGCTGCAATCCATCGCAGGTCAGAAGTCCAATCTGAATGTGTCCCAGTGCATCTGTTCAGGAAAACATAGACATCCGTAGCAAACTGATGTTTATGGCAAGTATCTAAACTTCAGCAAGCGTCTAGCGAGGACAAATAGCTATAAATTACGCTATTTGTCCACAGCGCCATTAGTGAAGAGAAACACTAAAGCTAGAGCATCTGATTTAACAGATTATGTCACTAAAAGAGTCGGAAGGAGCAGGCTATACTTCAGCATGCTTGCAAATATGTTTCACACCACAAACGCTGAATATGATTAACTGTGTGCTCTAACGCTACCACATTGCTGTGAAGTCATGTGTGTTTATGTCGGCGAACTCGGACTTGAGAAATCTTGCCAGAGTTTCTGACTTGGAATTACATTGGAATGAGCGTTCTGCAGCATTTGTCCGTGACGGAAGACATTTTGTTCCAAGTTCTGAGTACAGTGGATTGCACCATAAGACTATGTCCTCACGACAATGCATTGTTGAAAAACCAATGATTTTCTTTGCATAACATTTTTTTTTTTTAAGCCATATGACAGCGTTTTTATAGGAGTTCCGTGTCACACAGTAACACACAACGAAATGAATACTCTGTAGTAAGTATGCCAGGCCAGTATGTGGCAGTGTACCTTTGGACATGATAGACTGCTGAAGCCCGCTGCAGACAGCCTAGTCCTGATAAATCCACAAATTAGTTCTAAAGTGTGTTCTTAACATATAAAACATATTCCATTCACGCTGATCTCTTTACTACACCAATATTGTTTTAAGGAAATAGTTTATTGTCCACATACAGTACGTGGTTATAATGAATACAGAGATAGCCGACACAAGGCCACAAGGTGCTGAGATGCGTCTGCAAGACAACCGACTTTAACAGCCCAAGCACTAGTGTCTGGAATGCTTTTATCCAACGTGACTTACAATGAGTACAGTTATTACATGGATCAGATAGGGGGTTGGGCATCTTGCTCAAGGATACTTACAGGTAGGTCAACTTCAGGGTTTAAGACCATGACCTCCCAGCTGGTAGTCCAACACCCAGACCACTGACTAGACCATCCTGAAGTAGGCCTACTGTCCATGTGACAACATAAGAGCTTTGTTTTGAAAAATATTTTTTAAACGTCAACACTTGTAGTGCCAGAAAACTGATGTCGTCTGGACGCAAGGCCCGATCAAAACAAAAGTTCGACGTTTTGGCAAAAACTCCTGTTTTCATCATTGTAGTGAGGACAGGGCTTAAGAAAGAACAATTCTCAGAGCAGACAGTAGGTTTCCAAGAGGAATACATTATAGAGTATTGATGTACACAATAACAATATTTCACATTGTAAATGTTTTGAAACCTGACTCTTTTAACTTACACACATGCAATCACATACTGTATACAATGAGTTACAAGATACAGGCACAGTACTGTATACAATAGTTTACAACATAGAAGCACAGTACTGTACATACAATTGAACTAATCACTGAATAAAGGACTTGTGAGTTCTCGATTCATTAAAAAGATTAGTTCAAAATGAACGAATCGTTCACTAACTGCACATCACTAGATTGTGCTGCCTCACCACCCCAAGCCAATATGTGCACAACAATATATACTGAGTGAATCCTCGATATATAGTACTGTATGTGGCAGGAGGCACGCCAGATGGGTCTTAACAGTTTGAAATGACTGACTTAAGTCTATGTCCACACGTACACTGCAATTCTTATAAAGAAACAATCTGTGCGATTTGGCCTTTCATCCACATGTAAACGGTGCACGGTCACTAAAACCGAAGGTTTAGCAAAACTCCTGCCAAGGTGAAGATATGTTAAAACTCTGTCTTCGGCGTTCTCGTGTAGACAGGTAAACTGCAATCCTCTAGCGCAGGGGCACCTGGTCGCCAGCAGGGACGACAGATCAGCTGAACCGGGATCTGTTTATACGTTCAGGTGGTTTAGTAGCCTATTCAATGTGAGTCCGTGGACAGAAGCAGTACCGCATCTGATGATGTTAATCCAAGTGGTGTTTGATGGAAGCGACACATGATTTGAAGATGTGACAGATGAAGTTAGGCTAATAGTCGGCTAAGTGTAAGCTAATACACTTTTTGTCAAATTAAACAAAAATACCTCCTCGCATTTTGCTATCTTACCGATCTGTCTGCATGCACAAAAAAAAGCATGCTCTGTAAATAGGAACATAAAGTGGCGAACACCGCTCACTAGTAGCTTAGCAACGCCGCTTTGCTTCAAAATGTATTGCAATGTGTGGAGCAGGGCGGTAGAGGAATTTTGATTTGACCTTTGATTTGACCTTTGAAGTTAGAAATGACTGCATTTAATTGTTTCCTAAAATATGTTGCAGAAGTGATAATTTGTACAAAAATATAGGCCTAACAGGTGTGATTTAGACCAAAATGAATCAACAAAAGTGCTCGTGCATACAGAACTGTCAAGAAAGATACAGTACACACAACAGAAATGTGATGATAATGATGACTTTCAAATGTTCAAACGAAAAGATTGAGATGTAAAAACAGAACTGGTGTTGCATGTATCTGTTATTATTATTGTGAGGAATCATTACTAGTAGCCTAGACTAACACGTGATCAGGTCTCTTATAATATATTAATATTTATTAATAATATTATATTATATAATATATAATATAATATTATCATTAAAGGTGAATCATGTTACTTTATTATTCAGGACGTTTCAAAAAAGTAGCTCTTCATATTACTCAGTTACCTTGAAGTAGCTCTCAGCAACAAAAAGGTTGGTGACCCCTGCTCTAGCGCGATCATGGGGGTTTGGGGGCAACTTTTCTCAGACCAGAAGCGTTGCATTTTTGCTTCCATTGAAATTAATTCTAATGCTCAATCTTGCTATAATTCTAAACTCTTTGGTTTACATGCACAATCTTTGAGCAATGGAGGACGTAGGCAAAACTGTGTTGGTATTAACCTTGCTAACGGGACTTTGTACATGTTTACAATACAGTTACTATCCAACTATAATGACGAGCAGAGGTTCAGCGTGCATTATAGAGGTCACTGACAACATTTCATAACCAGAAGTCAGGCTTCTGATTGGCCAAAACGGTTTTAAAGGTTAGGATTTTGTAAACGTGCTGGTGTGGAAGTATTTTTTCTTTTAAACAAATTAGAAACCCCCCGTTTCTAAATGTAGCAGTGTACGTGTGGACATAGTCTAACTGTATCATGTATCTACCCGTCACTATTATGACAGTTGAAGTACAGTTTCACTACATTTGTGAATGTGAGTAACCCGTTTGTAGTAGTAGATATTTGCTTTTAAAGTCTGTCCAGTAAACCTTTTCTGTGTTAATAAAAGGACATAAAAACTGAATTCTGGTAGATAGTCAGTTTAAAGTGTGATTTATTTAAATGACAGGGGGATACAGCAGTTTCCACTCTGAGGGCCTTCATTAGACGTGGCCCTTCGACATCGGCCTTTGGTTTGGTTCATAGGTCAAGCCACCAAAAGCTTACACTTTTAACTCCCCGCGGTTAGATTTGGCCTTTCACACATGCATGTCATTACGCCAACAGGCCTCAAAAACACATTCCTGGCCACATGTTTGATGGATTAGATTTAGTGTTACGCAAGTGGCCTTTCTCTAAGAAAGTGAATAGCGTTTGAAAATGGTGGTTGGGACGAGCTGGCTTCGTAAACAGTGCCATATGTTTAGGGCTCCACATTTAGCTTTTAATATTCAGTTGTGTTGCTAGGAGTGGCGAACAGAATGAAAATAAAAACAACAAAACATCAACAAACAGCAATGTGGATTTAAGGAGGTTATAGTGATTTAGTGTGTGTGTGTGTGTGTGTGTGTGTGTGTGAGAGAGAGAGGCATAAACTGACTTGTAATAAAATTGATGCATGGATTATCCATGCATTTGTGAGTCCCCTTCATGGTTATGGGGGGATGCATTTGTGTCATTACACTATATCTCAATGATGGGCACTTTGAATAACGTAGATGTGCACTTGCATACATTTGTGACATTGCCCTTGCTAATGTCTTAATGGAGAGTTCCACCGTTAACACAAACATAACTTGTCTTGTGCTCCGTACATTTCAGTGAAAGCTGGAAAACTACAAACTTAAGCATCTGTGGCCCAGACACACAGCCCAATAAAACTTAAAGATATGTCTACCAAATAATGTAATCTAAAGACCAGTCTGTTTTCCCCTCCTTCAAAAGGAATGCCATATTTCATTTTTAACACTTACAAAATCATTATGTTCCATCCAGCTCTCCAATCACTGGATAAATGTGGTATAGCTTGTCAGATAGGCCTAACCTGTGTTGTGAATCAAAGCTGAAATTATCCAGTATGTCACAGCAATTGCATTCCCCTGAATGTTATTTGATTGTATACCTGTGAACGAAGCAATTGATTGGAACAGAAAAAGAAAGCACTTTAAACTTTATTACATGTATGGCAACACAACCTGAACACCAACACCAATATTCTATCAAGACAGATAGAATACAGACCGTCAGTGAAATATTGAAGTCCTTGTTCATCAAATAGCACCATAAAAGCACACAACAATATCTCCTCCTGCTTGTCACCCTGATATTCAAGATTAAATATAGGAACGATCAAAGGTTGACAACAGAAAAGAGAGAAATGTCATCAATGTAGAATCAATACCCAAAATAAAAAGTTTTTATCTGCGCTGAATATGTTTTTGTATGTGAATTGCTTCTCATTACTGTGACTGGTTCTCAATTAATATCTCCTGTATTTGTGTAAACCCTGCACATACACCACATTTAGTGGTAATATGGAGGGTGGGGACTTATGGATTGTAAACTATTCACATGACAAAAAAATAGACAGAGAAAGTCACTATCATGCTAGAAGTATTCCACAACAGATAAAGTTCAGAACATCTGCATTTGAATAGTATACTGAAAGCACATCTAGGCCTAACTGTTAAGGGTTCTCTGTCAACATGAAGTTATCAGTGTTAAGGAGAAGGTTAAGGAGGAGCATTGTTGCTGCTTTCTACCATATGGTCATAGAGTGTGAAGAACGTGATAGTGAAAAGCTGTGAGCTTTGTTAAATGCTGCTGTCATTTTAATTAATGTTACACGAAAGTGGTAGATGCCAACATGTAAAAGACGTGAAGTAAAATAACGATTCAACATTTGGCACACTGCAGGTTTTTAGATGTAAATAATTAGTCATTTAGTACAGTGAATTCAGCATTCTCCAGTTTGTATTGTATCTCTATAAAAATGCACGTGTGCAAGTCTCATTACACCTGAGCCAAATGAAGTGGAATGAAGTTCATTACTGCAGCCAAGACATATTCCCCTTCCTTTCCCATTTATTATAATGGGCAAACAAATTGATTCTGACTCTGATTTAGCTTGTACAGCGGATTATATCCCTAATCAACCCACAACAAGGCTGAGTAATAAGATAGTTCCTAGTACAAGGAGTCTAATGATGCCCTTTATTTATTTCCCACTCCCACAATCAGTTTGTCCTCAGCAAGAGTATGAAGGCTGTGTTTCCAACCAAACACAACATTAGGCCTTGTGCCAAAAAGGAAAAGGAGAGAATTGGGTGAAGGTAGGGTACTCATAATTTCATTTTTCTGGCTGTTGCTGCCAAAACTCTCATTTACTGTCAACGCGCTTTACTGCCAAGAACTCATGTCCAAATCAAACAGCCCAGATAGGCAGAGAGTATAAAAAAAGAAAACCTCCTCCGTTCGACTCTATAGGACCGTTTCATATTCATCCTGAAAAGAACACAGATGGGGCTGATTGTGTTTTTCTTCCCCATGTCTGCCTGGGATGACTCGCCTCGTCATAAATACTATGAACGTCAGGGAAAGAGGTTAGCGTTTGTCAGAGACACAGGCGGGGATGAGAATGCTCTTGCGGTTGCTCTGCTATTCATGAATATGATTTAGAAAGACGACTAAGCGGAGGAGACATTGGTGTTGCGTCAAAGAGATCTGACGGGGAGGGAAAGGTGTGTTCTCTGTATGTCTGTTGCCCCTTGCCGGCTGTAGTGAAGGACAAAGGCAGATCAAAAACACAGCTGAAAACGTTGCAGAGCTGCCTCCATTATTTCATGATTGCTTTATGAAACGTGTCTGCATCCCATTGGAATTGTATAGATTTTATTAATCCCTCTGCAGGGAGGCATTGACCTCATCCATCCTGATCCCACATGTCATCACAGATCTCTTACACTGCGTGCAAAACAAATATACTTCTAAATGGAATGCAGTGCAGGAAATGATATGTGAGATAAGAAGTCAGGGCACTGTGTCAGAAAAGAAGAGCTCATGTCTGAAGGACAAGGACAAGAAAAGGAAGGAATGGATATGCGAACACCACGTCAAATAATGTTTGAGCTAGGAGGTTTCCATAGGTGCTCATATTAGACCTTTGTGGTTGTCCTGAACTCTCCTCTGAACACTAAATGCCCAAGCATACTTCTGCATATTTCTGTATGCCATGCACAACATTGGTGTAATTAAGAGATTCACTAGAAATAAATGTAAAACAAAATGTACACACACACAATTGTGAGAGGAGTACTAGCCTAAATACATTGCTGTCCCTAGCAGGCCTGTCGTCTATATGCTCCTTTAAAATGCACAAAACTGTATGGACACACAACACTTTGGTGCAGCACTGACTGCATATAGAACTGTGCAGAAGATGAAAGTTGCATGCAGAACTTGGGCCATATAAAACATTATGATAGATAAATATTTCATTATACAAAGTCTGAAACCATATTCTTAAAAGCTGTGACATTTGAAAGCCTGTTTTGGGTTTGTGAATATTCAGGGCTTGATTTCAACACAACACTGGAACATCTCATTTACTGAACACAGCATCATGGGATAAGCTATCAAATAGAAATGACCTGCTGTGATGTATGGTGGAAATATCAGCTTGCATAGCCTCAGCCTTTCACCACAGACACTTTGAGGCTATTGGGGTAAAAGGTATTATCCTGCCAAAATCATAATTTTTCCAGACTATTAGGTCCAATGTGATGAAAGTCGGTGGAAAGTCGGGCCATGCAGCGGACAATGATAAATGACTGTGACAAATGAAGCTTCAATCGGATTCCCTTTTGTCCTCGGACTCAACTGAAATGTATTCGGCCTCTATCGTGTAATAGACACCATTATTAACATAACCCTGTCATATTAATCTGAAGCCCAGACACTGTCTAATGCCGTGGACACCCCCTTGGGCAAGAGCAGACAGAGATGCATGGACATTATGCTCATTTGCCCATACCGAGAGGGAGATGGATAGATGGTTAGAGACCTTACCAGATGGTTAGGCAGACAAAGGCAAAGATAGGCACACATTGTTATATTCAGCAACTAAATAATGAGACAGTTAGTAGCACCAGTACCAATTCCAAGACGAGGTCCATGGTTGACCGGTGTTTGTGTGTGTGTGTGTGCGTGCGTGCACTGTGTCCTTGTTCCATGTTTGGTAAACTCACATATTGACCTGCTGCATGTCTGCCTGCCCCTGTATTGACTGAGGTCGGCTGTTTGTGAATCCTTCTCTTACCGAGGCCACGAGCCTCGTTGAGCCTCCACAGATCTGACATTCAAAAGCCTTAAATCCACTTTTCCACTTCCTCGTCAGGGATGGAGGCCAGATGCATTTCTGCTGTGACCGGCTTGTAACATTGGCTTGCCTACATAGATTCCTTATGGCTTCCATTCAATAAATTAAACATTTATAATGTTGTCATTCCACACAGAAATTTAATTATATATATATATACTTTATCGCTTTCAAGCGATTAAAACATTTATCTAATTAATTACACCTTTTGTGACTTTTGTAATTAATCTTATCATTTGCATTTATCAATTTGCCTTTTGCTCCCTTATATATATTGCTAATTCGAGCCAATGACAGTTAATTAAGCTAATAAGCAATTGCTACTGCACTGACAACTTTATAATTGAATTTTAAAACTCTAGTGTCATTGGACAATAAACAATATGTCTGCATTGTTGGGTTTGTATGTACTGTAAATCTGAATACCGGTATAAAGATCAACGGGAATCATTACAGTATGGTTAGGTAACGTTGTTCGTTATATAATTTAGCCTAGGCCTACTTGTTACTGTGGCAAACAAAAATAGCTTTTAGGCCAATAATATGACTAGGCTACTTCATATGCAAAATTCGCTAATCACACTTACGTTAAATCAGGTAGTCTTCTCTATAATTCCTTTGATGTTGTTGTCTGTTTTTATTACCGTCGCGAAATAGGCTTCTTCCTCTTGCACTGTGATGCCTGTGTCCACCAAAAGCGTTTTTAGTGCTGAGAGCGCCTGTATTCAATACAAACCCTATGTAGTTCAGCACTGCAAGTGCTGAGCGCCCTTGGTGCCAAAGTGCCATTGGAGCTCAGCACTTTTTTGCGCTTTCAGTTGAAAACAGTTCAACTTTTGGAACAGCGCTGGAGTTGTCAATGTCGTTTTATGTGTGTGGCCTATCAACAAGCCCTGGAGAGAAGCGCTGAAAACTAGTTTGTAGGCGCTCTTGGCATTAAAAATGCATTTAGTGGACACAGGCCCTAAAGTGAGTCAAAATGACTTTCTGCCACTAGATGTTTTGCCCAAATCTCAAACCAAAATAAATGCTTGGTGGGCCCCACAGACATATATACAAGGGAGACTTATATTCTGAGGTAATGACGTGGCTCTTTAGCCTAGCCAGGGCAGTGGAGAACCAAACCGGTTCTCAGAAGGTTCGCAGGTTGAACCAACTGCCAATCGGTACCAGGTTTGCGTTGGTGGAGAAGGGGTAACAGATGCATATGGCCGGCCTGGCTAGGAAAACAAAGATCCAAGGACCTGAGAACACACACAGAACAAATGGGATGTCAATATCTGCTCAGGGTGCAACATACTGCACTATATCTTATAATGTTTGCTATTTTGTGTATATATACAGTAAATATATACACATTTTATAAACATATATACTGTATACTGTGGATCAACTGTATCTGGACCTTCTGGATACAGTGGGTCAAGCTTATTGCTTTAATTAATTATTTGTGGCATACAGTAATGCATATTTACACTTAGCAAAGGTATAAAAAAAGATACTGATGTTTGTCTACCCATCCATGACCCCATGGTGACATTGCTGTTCAGACATAATCACAATGCTTCTCATTGCAGGTGTGATTTAACAAAGGCCACGGAGGCTGTCATGCATAACGGTGGTCTTGATAACCTTGAGATATCATCTTATCTGAGACACACTAGGATACTGCAAATACTACCTCTTTCAGGCCGACATATAATTTCAATATTCATATCATTCAATACACACGTTAACAGGATTACAACAGGAAGGAAAATATTAGAAAATTCAACAAGGCACATTAAACTAAACAAAGTGTTTATATCGTAAATATAGTTGTTTATTTATTTTTTAAAGTTTGAGATTTTGACCAGTATCATGCATCAATTAAGACACAATGGACATCAAAAAAGATAATTAATAAATGAAAATGATTTATTTTAAGAGAGTAACATATTTAATCAGCAATGCCAGCACATGGGCATATTTCTTTTTATATTAATCTTAAGGTAAGGAGACTATACTATCAAGGCTGTTGATAAAGTTCAGTATGCTTTTCATACCATATTACCTTGCTAGTGATAAGTCTACCAGCGTCTTTAAACAATAGCTATACAATTATGTGTGGGCTGGTTGGGTCCTGCAGTACAAAAGCACGATAAATGCAAGCTAGATCCCCAGATCTTGGTCCCATCCATCCACTCCCCCTTCTGTATCCCCTCCTCTCTTTCCATCTGCTCATCCATCTCGTTAATTGTCTGTCTCTGCTCTTCCTTTTCTCCTCCAATGTGTCATGTTCCCAAGCTCACCTCATCCTTTTCTCGACCGTCCTCTCACCTCAGTCATTTGTTTTGGTCAGTTATCCCTCCAAAGCATGTTTTTCTTTAACCAAACGTCAAAGCTTTGGTTGACTCGTATCATGTTCAAATATGGTTTGCTTACTTACTGATTACCTCACTCTGATACTCTTGAAATTGCAATAAAGTTATTATAATTACATACTTATCCCCTCTTATAGTTGGTGAGAGAAACTATACATCTAGCATTTGAAGTTGAATCACTAGTAGCTTCTAGCAACAATAGACTAATTTACTGTTATCAAATGTATAAGTGATGTTGTATATCATATACATACAGTTTTGCAGCAGAAGTACTGTATGATTGAGTCCAATTACTTGTCAAGCTATGCAAGAGCATTAACCACGAAAGATCACGTAGTTGCTTGCAGTCACATCTAGTGGTGGAATTTCGGATCTTATGCACACCCTGGGTCTCTGATTATCGTTCAGTGTAAAGAACCGAATCTTTAAATGAGTCTTTTGTTTCTTTTGAGTCTCTGTTGCTCAAGCTGGTGTCACTGAAGATCCAGATCATTTGATTAATCTGAGTCAGTGTGTCCTTGTCACATTAATGATTCAAAGACCCGAAGACTTGTTTGCTCGCAAAGGAATCAAGAGTCCTGAGAGGGGTAAAAATATTGTTTCATTTTTAACGATTCGTTGGTTTAACGTTCAGGGCCACGCCACCGATGAGCGGCTCTTACGGGTGTTCACATTGATTGTTAATTGTTTGCACCTGTGCAAAAACAATTAACAATCAATGTGAACACCCGTTCTGTGTGGGTATATAGCTTGGGGTTTGTCTTCTGTTCGTTGTCGGTTATTGTTTGCTGTATGGTGAGTGTGTTTCCCATTAACACATTATCTATACCAAAACCTGGTATAGATAATAAAATATAAGCCGGGCCAAGTTGATCTACAGAGACATCAGTGGATGTATTAGGGTAGGTAGGTTACACACACACCATGGCACACATTTGTCTTCTTCTTTTGGTTTCAGGATGACTGGACGCGTTCACAACGCATTGATGTCTCTCATAGTCCATTGACGGCACTGTTTATTCAGATCTGAGTATACAGTTCTAGGTATATTGCCAAGTCGACGGTACGTTTTGCAAATCGACGTATTTACTTAACCTGTGACGTCGGTTATGTCGACTAATCGTTCCAGCACTAGATGCAATGCAGGTTATTTTCTGCTATGAAGTCAATAATACAATGGTTTTATTCACTAAGAATCTAACATTTAAAAGAGCTAATTTCAGCTGAAGGGGTTCCGTGGCAGGAGAGGCAGTTGGTTGTTGATGAGTCCTGATGAATTGAAGATTTTTGATGCAAGTACCAGATGGTCTGTGGGAGCTACGTTTTGTTTGTCCATAAAATCGGCTGTTAATAAAGATCACAGGTCTGCATGAAGATGCATGGCTCCTGTCTCAAACAGCTGAGTATTGATGATTATTGCTGTATAATAGTTCATGAATTTGCGTAGCCTTCAATAAGTGTACTGGAAGGGGTGGATGGGAGGGAGTGTGGTTTTGTTGAGTAGACAGTGTGTAGTCAGTGATATTATGGGGAGGATCCTGGAGAGGATTGTGACAATGGCGAGAGCTTACTCCTTGTCCTTGGAAGTAACTAACTTACATTTTGAGTTCCAATAGCATGGCGTAGATTTGCACCCAGTAACTTCGATCCATTGAGATTTTAATGGGTTCCATCATGCTTTACTTTTTTTTTTCTAGCCCATCAAATATGAGGTTTCATTTAGGGAATGTGTGCTATTGAAGCACGCATTTCTCCCAGCCCCATTGTAGCCTTTGGGAATGTATGTATTTACCACACTCTGACGTCACACTTTAAATGGTAAATGGACTGCATTTATATAGTGCTTTTATCCAAAGCGCTTTACAGTATTTTGCCTCACATTCACCAATTCACACACCAATTATCAGACGTAGAGTTAGCATTATCTCTTCTTTCACTTGGCCTAGAAGTGATTTTTAGGGTATTTTGTTTGTCTTTAGTTGGTCTTACTAATGGCATTAGTGGTATGTCTTTGACCCTTTTTTGGCTTAATGCTAGAGGTGAAAGTATCACTTGGTTCCACATAGTTAGCATTTAAACACTGATCAGTTTCAATGGATCATGCCTGTTTTGAAAGGATAGAATGGGAGGAAGAGTGAGATCTAATGTTCTCTTACTGTATGTGTCTTGCGAGGTATTCCTCTTCGGCGGACGACATCAGACCATGTTGCCGCTCGCGTTGATGATTTTGGCCTGGCACCATTTTTATGACAATGAGAGCCATGTGGCTTGGGGTCCTCAATGGTTAATCCAGTGGCGTTGGGACACAGCCAGGGTAGTGTGTCCGCCAATTCAGCATCGGTGTATTCGACATTAGATGTAGTTCCATTCATAAAAATCAGTGTATGTCCAGTAGCCTTTGGTGGCTCAGCTAATACAGTAGCATGCTACATAGTCAATTAATTTCTCACTCACACTGATTTTATGAAAAGTGTTTCAATCGTCTTTTCCAGCAACATTATTTTCTCAGCCAGTCGACCACAGTCCGGGCAGATGGATGTCTTTGTTGGGACAGACATTGCTATCTCTTTGTAGTAGGCCCAAGGCCTTCAGACTTTGAAACATTTCAAAAAATGTAATCCAACTAGTTGAATTTCCAGTTTGTGTGGTGGTGGTTTAAAATCCCAGAAATTTATTTTTCTCATTTAAGTGTATGACGACGCAGGGAGCAAGCAGAGGCAGAAAACTGAGAAAAGAAACGCGTCCATTGGCAGACAAAGCAGGGTCATTCACTTCCATGTAACAGGATTATCACGTTTATGCTATATTGTTCCGAATGAGTCTCATGCTAGAGCTGTGATGGAACAATAAACATCTGGCTGAAATATTTTCCAGAATGAAAGCCATTTGGAAAGGAATCCATAAAGGCATAGTTACTATGTCTACCAAAGGATGGATTGACATGAAAATTGTATTTACTTCACCACATGAAAACATCACAAGCAGTTCACGTATAATAGTCAGAACATTTTAAATATTCTTTGAAAATATAAAAAGAATATCTTAAAATGACATAAACATAACATTTCAATTAAGATTTTTATTTTGAATGATAAGATAATCATCATTATAAACACTTTACATTAATATTAATTTGTGTATTTTTATATGTAAACTCCATAAAAACAATTACCTAAGTAATTCTCATTTACATTCCTTTACATATGCACATTTACATGCACACCTGCAAGCACACACCCACATGCCCGTGCGCAAAAACACGTAAACAACTCATTCTCTACTTGTTACACTCTACAGTTTCTCTCTCTCTGTTTCCCTGCAACTCTCTCGCTCTGTTGAGCCCAGCAAATGTTTAAATTACACGACCAAGTAAGCAAGATTAATTAAAATGATAATCTACACACTGCATATATTTCACAGCCAGCTAGGCAGCTGTTTGGGATTGCTGTGCTGGGTTTTAGACTCAAAGTAGAGTGTTGACCTATTCATCTGTTTTGCAGAAAGTCATTACTCCAATTAGAAACACGCAGACAATAAAATCACCATTATCTGTAAAACACTGCATTAGAATACAACCCATTATGGTAATTACAGAGGAGTAAAATAAATGGTATAATGTAAAATGTTTAACTGATTAATGCAAACAGAAAATATTAAGTATTGCAGTATAACATATTTCATGTGGTAAACATGTGGCGCTACATAACTAAGTATTTTGTATAGGGTAAATATTACAATGTTACCATCCTATACAGTATAGAAATAATGCTTAGGGTTCAAATAGAGTTGTTTTGCACTTATATTTGCAACCAATATTGTATTCTTCTCTGTTCTATTCTATTCCCACCTCTTACCACCAAGTGTCTGGTTTAAGCTGTTTTAACAATGCAGTGAATCTCCTCTCCGTTCGCAATAATAAAAACATGGCTGGATCTGCCGCGGCCCGGGGTGACGGCTAATCCTTTTACGAAGTTACGGCAATCCCAAAATACAAGGATGTCTAAAATCAATCTCAGGCAACATATGCATGAGCATACATGCACAGCAGATGAACACAAACACAGGCATTCTCACTATAAATACGCACATGCAAATATGCAAACAACAAACACATGGCACACACATCTGCACATACACAGAACAACGCACCCACTCACACTGTATGTCCAGGGCACACTCGGACATACAGTGAGAGTTCCATGTTCCACCTGTACAATAACACACACACACACACACACACACATACCAATGCCCAATGGATTCGAATTGCTAATTTACTTTGATGTAGTCCAATATTCTCAAAATTGTTTCCATCTCACCCGTAACAGGGTCAGTCACTTTAGGCTGGTGTGTGTGTGTGCTGTTGACACACTGTACTGTATACTATAGTTGCTCATCTCAGTGCTGCATTCATCTGTCATTAGCAGAATGAATATGTGTTGGTTTGGGCTCGGGATGGGAAAATGGCTGGCGTCCAACATCTCTGTGAGCAAAGTTGGAGCTCGCACAGGCCAGTGGAGCAGAGAATGTGGGAATAGATACTGTAGGAGGGTTTATGGCGAAGCAGAAATACAGCAAACCTTTTAAACTAGTGGTAAACCTCTTAGTGAGAGCTTGGTGACGAATGTTAGTGGAAGTTAATACTGCAAATGTATTTTTTATAATGCCCTTATGAACATCCAGTGGGAACGAAAAAAAAAAATACTCCATATTGTCCCTTGCCTAACTTCAAAGTTTGTTTTTTCATATGACGTCTCTTGCTGTTAATCACACCGTGGAACTGGTCAATGTCTACTTGGCCTATTTATATTAACAGTTACTTTTTCCCCTATCAATAAATCCCAGTTACCTGCAAACCACAGTGCTGCCCTCATAGACATGCCTTGGAGAAGATCATGAATAAATGTATGAATTAACATTTGAATCCCAGAATAAATAAATCTCCGGGTATCCATTCATGCAGTATACAGTAGATGCAGACAGTAAATATTTAGTTATGTCAAAGTCAATATTTTGCATTTGGTTTAAGTATACTAGCCTTCACCTGGATCTTGCTAGCACCAAAATAATGTTGATCACTGTACAGGTTGTTTTATTATACAACCAAGACTTGTTTATTCCTTTTTTTCTGTATCTGGTGTATTTGATTCACTCACAGTTATGATATATACTGTATATTATATTCAATATTAGATCTAACATCTTTACTGCCTTGCTCAGCATCAGAGTCTGTTTACATTTGTGGGTTAATTTCCACCCATAACTTATCATTGACAGCCAGGGGGCAATGCATGAACTACTGTTTTGGTAAAACATAAATGGTGAACTACAGTATATACATCTGTAAAAACAGTTGAGCAAAAAAAACCTTTAGTCCATTGTCAGAGAAAAATTGATAATCTCCTATGAAATCATAGATCTTTCCTGTGATCAATAAGTGCAGTTACCAGATAGATAAACTCCTGTAAATAAGAAACACTAGTCTGATTATTTTTCAGGAAGATATAGGACAATACTGTTACAGTATATAATACAGCACAGTATACCGTATGTATACTGTGTTTATCATCATGAATCCACTTATGCTGCGTTCACATGGAACGCGGCAGACGGCAAACAGGATATTATGTTAGCGGACGAGAGCAGGACGGCAAAAAATAGAGAAGCCGACAGCAAAAGGTTAAATATTGTAACTTTATGCTGTCCTCCGCGACGGCATTTACAACCGGATGTTCGTAGCTCCCTCATACATGGAGAAAACATCGACAACACGAAGGTAATACTTTTGGTGTAACAACACTAAAATACTAGATACATTACAAACATAATTACATAAAACAGTTGCCACTAAATAAATGTGTTGAATATATGAAAATATGTAATTATTTGTGAACAATGCAACATCACCATAACAACTGCTATTCCGTTGGACTTTTATGCAGTGTCGTCCAGAAAGTGTTTGCTGTCTACCGGTTTGCCGTCTACGTCTGCATGTACTTTAAGTGTTTCACATGGAATATTTCTTTAAAGCGAGACTCCCATTCCGTTTAAGAGAGAATAGTAAATAGGCTTTCATCACACACGCCCCCTTTCAAAAGTGACAGGTGCCCCGCCCCTAATCCCGC
>JAODUE010033286.1:0-20954 GCA_027564755.1 Amblyopsis hoosieri
GTGTGTGTGTGTGTGTGTCTGTGGGGGGGGGGGGTCGCAAATATATAAATAATACACATAGAACACAAATTAAATATGCATTACAATAGCCTATATGCACTATATGACAAGTCGACAGTAAAACAAGTCGGCAAATAATTTGAAATAGTAGAAGTTCCTGCTAAATTAGAAATGTATATTTTATCGTCTACCACCTACTGTGCCACTCGCATGCACAATGAAAAGCTCACTATATTTTCAAGTAGGCCAAGTATAACTTAAGGTAAAAAGCATAAACAATTGGAAAATAATGTAATATTGTTTGATATGTGTTGTAATAATGTATGTCTTATTCAGGTGTAAGACTGCTGAAAAACACGTTATATATAGTAAAGATTATCGCTAGGCTAAATAGTTCTTACTTTGTCCGTGGAGAACTCCGAAGAGAGAGCAGATGAGCACAATCCAGAAACCCATTGAATAAGAATTGAATCAAAACCAACAAGTTCGCTGATATTGTGCACAAAAACGAATGCGGGCTTAACGCTAACAGACGTCCAGGTAAAGTTCGCGATATAGAGGTGATGGTCTGAATGATTGCGGCAGTCGCAGCGTGACTCGAGGAATGAGTCTCATTAGGCTATGTCATGGTGGGCGCGGGCTGGGGGCACTGGGAGGTGCGGAGAAGTGCCAGATGTCACTTCTCACTTAGAAGTCTTTAAGTGAGAAGTCTTGAGACATTTTTGAGAGATATTTATGGTTGCTATGTCTAGATTCATGTATTTGTAGGCTATAGGCATATATATGCATATAGTTTGAGGGGGTTGACAAATATGGCCTATAGTTGGCGACCATTGTCAACATTCATGGCTGAGTTCAGTGACATGGCTATAGGAAGAGAAATAGATCAAATAGCCTAGCTACCTCAAAGGATACCACTGGAAATTATATATCTGAGTAGGCTATAACTGCAGCATAGGTCTCCCGCAATATAACGTATTGACAATGGGTTATTTTCTCCATAATAAGATAGAAATGTCTAGTTTTCCTAATTGTGAAACTGATAACAACCCCGCCCCCATCCTTCCCTGCGCACGCACACACACGCACGCACGTACACACGCACGCACGCACGCACGCACGCACACACACACACACACACACACAGATTAATCTACCAGGGTTGGCAAGAAGGGAAGAATAATTGCTGGTCTACATTTTAAAAATGTTGTACCAACTAAGGCCTTCTGTAAATTCAATCAGTCTGGCTCTGGGCATAGTGACAGAAAGGGGGTTAATGGTCTAATCAGAACCACATGTCTACACCACACTAGTCTATAACATCAGTGCAGACTGACACCAGGACAACATATTCAGACAGGCTCGTAAGTCAGTAAATGAGTAACTGTAGTGTAACATCCGAGGCAGTCTCACACTACGTGCCGGGCCCTCACTACAGTATGGCTTTTCCAGTTTAGATCATCTGTTGTCGCATCGCAGCGGTGAATGTGTGGCATTTATTGAAAGGGTATAAATGTTGTTTCAGGCTTCTGCATCCATACTCATGGTTTCGTAATACTTTTAAAAGAAAGATTCCCATATATTTCTTCCTGTCCTTTTCTTATCTGTCCAGAGGTTTGGAGGATGGAGGCATTTAGTGGCCATATAAGGCCCAGACTGGTCCTGGTTAGCACAAAGCACAGATAAGATCTAAAGGTAAATTTCCCTGCCTGCTGCCTCTATCCCCAACCATCATATTATCAGGCGTCTGGGCCAACCTCCTGGCTTTTAAGTGGAGGGAATTAAGAGTTGCTGTGGTCACATCTAAACAGTGTTAATCCTTCTCGAGGGGGAGCAGTTGGGACTTGTCTTACCGTGTTTCTTTCATTCAGCAGAGACCCAGTAACACAGGCATTGTTCAGTGTTGCAGAATTGTAAATGGAAGAATGGTGGACTTCTTTCCTGTCCTTTGTGGTAAATAAGATAACAGTACCGAGCATACAAAACAATCAAATTTCTAAAACCTATGTACAACAGTAAGACATTTCCTAATGCCCTGCAAAGAGATGCAGATTTCACAAGTTTGTCTGGCTCATAAAAGGAATTAGCCTACAAGAAAACAAACGTGAGTGGGAACAATGGAACTACAAACAACAATCTGACATCTTTAATAGGGGTCAGTTTAAAATAACATTTTAAAAATGAATATTAAAATTAAAACATAGAAATAAATAAGCCATATACAGAACTTGTACAACAACAAAGCAATAGGCTCGAACACGCACACACTTATCTTTGTTTGGTCCATATACAGTACATCTTCTATCAATACTTTCTGAGCTAGATACTATAGCTAAATCATATTTACATAAAAAAAAATTGAAAGCAAACCAATACTATCATTTTTTGATATATCCATTGTTCTGTGTTACATATATGTAGGTTGATATGTTTCTTCTCATGCTATTTAGCAAGAAACCTATAACAATGGGTTTAGGTTGCAAAACGATGATTTGCAACTTGATTTCTCAGATTGGATGGGTTGTAATTTTACAGTGGTAGTAAATGCAGCATTTGTGCTAGCGATACATTCTTAAACATAAAAATTGCTGTGGCTATTTAGCATGCTACTGTAGTTACGTTGATTATTTATTAACAGTTAACAGTCTATGAAAAGGAGAAAAGTGTAATTACATGTAGTACAAAAAGAGAGAAAGTGTTAGCAACATAGCACTCTTATAACACCTGTACTGTGTTGGTGGTGTGTAGCTGATGTCCTGCTATGAAACCTAATTTGACTGAAATGGAGGCATTGCTTTGAATAATAAAAAAAAGCACACAAATATACAGAGATATGGATATCCATAATGTATGTAATTGTACTACTTTCATTGTACTACTTTTGGATACCCTTAAATAATAATTATACGAATATATGATACAAACTAAACAGTGTTAACAACTAAACAGTGGCAGTGCAGTTCACAATCTACATAATAATGTCTTCTAATGAGAGGGGCCCATGTACAGTATACTCTAGTTTAGCACATCAGGAGAAGAGGGCTAAAATAAATGGAGAGGCAGGGTTTACAACCTCCATCTTAACTTCTGGAAAGGTATTTTCTGGGTAGGCAATCCTCAGGTGCTCGTCAAACAATTCCTCAAGTTTTCTGCTTGCCACGGTGATCGCTGTGTGAGCCTGTCATGGCACAACAGGTTCATGAATAACTTCTAAACGCTGGGGATTATTCATCAAGGTAAAGGACACACAAGAGATGGCTGTTTGGCATTCATCGCTGCATGAAATACCTTATTACAGACGGCAAAGCTCCTGAAAACCAGACGGACATCTGATATGAACTCTGCGGGGCTTTGGTAGCATGGACTCTGCTTTGCTTCAAGATGTCTTTTCACAATGGTGAGGTCCATTGGGCTCTGTCTGGTGTTATCTGAAGTCTGTTGAGAGACAGAGAGAGCAACGTGCATTACACCATAAATAACTTAACACAAAGATGCAAACCAGAGATGCTCCCACTTACCAAGAAGGGCGTGTGTTTCTGGAGGTCTGAACTGAGCTCACTGCAGAACAAACTGAGCAGCAGCCACTCGCACCTCTGAAGAGTAATACATAGTATGACAATCAAGATCATACAACTCAAACAATAGTTATTATTTTGTCACAATATGATATGTACATTATAGGGTGGTCAGAGAAAAGTTAAGTGTTAAATAATACAGTATATATTATAGAAATAATACAAAATGGTTGCATATCTGATTACATGGTACAGGGCACATTCGGTGTTATAATGTAGCTAAAATGTCCAAAAAACCATAGGAAGGCGTACATGTGACGGTGCTTATACTGTGCTTTACCGGCTGTTATTCATTACATATTTGAACTACATTTCTATGATACAACTAAAAATTATATAGAAGTAGTATTTCTAATAATTCAATAGTTGAATTGCCGGACAGCAGTTTTTTTTTTTAAATCTTTCTTAATTTTTATGATATAAAAATATAAAATGCAATAATAACATTTATTTAAAAAACATTTGACAATAGTATTACTCGTTTGTCCACAGGGGGGAGTCCTCCGTGAGAGTAAGGCTCTTCTTTCACTGCTCTGTCTTCAGGTTTACTGTTGGAGTCATATTCTGTCTCAGGTGTGTGCAGGTCACGGCAGAGAGAGCAAAACCATGTCCCACTGATCAGAAAATCAACAAACAGAGAAAGGAAACCAGAGAAATCACATTACCAGGATGCATTTACAGAAATAATACCCTTAAATTTAAGAAATTAATTGGGTAATAAAACAAAAACACATTAAAATACATATGTACCCAACTGCTTTCATGAGGACAAGAAACCATTGGCCATTGATGTTCTCATTACACAGTTCACGGATTTGCATTATGAAGATCTGATGGAACCGTGGACTTGCCTGGGAGATGTGAGAAGCGTTGGGACGTGGCAGGCCAGGTGGAACACTTTAAGACACTTAGCACAGCACACCAGCTCTCTCAGTCCCTCACTCCTACATACGGCACAGCAGCCATTCTCAACGCTGCCTACAGGAGCTTCACGCTCTTCTAATGGCTGCTGTCCTCCTGCTAAAGACCTGGGGCTTCCTGGAGGCGATAGAAGACTCTCCTGATGACTCAGTGGTGGAGACAGGGCTTTGCTTCCTCCAGCTTGGATAGTAGTTTGGGGTTGGTCACCGGTGCTGTCAGGGAGGTTGACTCTCTGGTTGGCTTGCATCTGATAAACACATGTACAAAGATATGTACATAAAGGATTAAGATCCAGTTACAGGACATTGTTAAACTCCATTATATTCTAATGCCGTAACAGCTGAAGTCCTCTAAACTGGTTTTAGAGCCATTTTTCCTCTTTCAAACAGAGTCCCTGACATTACTGAAGATTCCTGTATAGTCCCAATAGATCCAGATGTATTTGTTTTGGAGACTGAATGATGTCCTGTGCAAAATGTGTTACGGGTGTGAGACAATATTGATATTTTGAACGATCATCTTGATTGCTCATCTCAATATAGGCTACAGTATCAATATTGTTATGACTAACAATTAAAAAATGCTATAATTTAGCAATTCGGTGATACTTCAAAAGAATAACTGGGCAATAGAGCAGAAAAATCCAGTGTTGGCTGACAATGGAGGAAATACGATAGATGTGAAAAATTTTCTATTTAAAGTTTGGGCACCCATTGATTTGATTCAAACTGTATTGAAAAAGTCTTGCGGAAAATACGGAACATAATATTATTGGTATTAAATTCCTACGGTTTCCATTGGCCGCTTGATGACGAGCTCTGTCTTTGCCCAGACATAAGAGGCATCCTGATAGTGTCACATTTCTTTCACTTCTCATTGCTTTCTGTAAAATATCTGGGTATGTATGTAGGCTATGTATGTAAAAAAAAATGTTTACGACAATATGCAACCAAAAAACCTTCAAGCAAATCCACAACAACTTATTTTATTTACTTAAACAGACATTAAGTTGTAACACGTACGTTGTCAGGTAAAGACAAAATGATCTTTGTACATGATATGTGATTGGCTAAGTGAACTGAATCATTTTGAAAGGTGTGTACTTTCAACAAACCAAAGAATGAAATGATTGAATTGCAAAACAATGTCTCAAGAAAGCATTCCTCATCATTAGCATGTTCTGCCAGTCCTATCTTTTCTTACATAGGTGACACCATCCTCTGGCTCATCTTTGATGACTATGACGGGTCCAGCAGATGACCTGCGTGTTCTCTTGGCAGCTGGGCCCAGCGCTCCATTAGCCTGCTGGTTCTGTGGAGCCTTCCAGGGACTATTCCTTGGGATCAGAGGGACAGCCATAGAGACAGAGCACAACGCGTCATACTCTGAAAACCACGCCCCACTGTGGGGGAGGGGGGGGGAGGTTCAATGGGGCTCCATTTACTTTGCATTGCGTTAAGCTAAGCTTATGTCATTTCTGACTTATACAAAAAACTGAAATCTTCCTAAAATCTGTTGAGCGACAGGATACACTACCCACAAGGTAAAGAACACAGTACCAAATGTTCATAACCTGTCAAACCAAAAAATGTAGTGGATAAAAAGAAAATCAGCCCAAACTGGATACAGGGAATAGAGACACACGTCATATTGCTTTGACAACTACACCTACGTAGACACAAACACTATTCCAAATGCTTCAAATGATAATATTTTATTTCACCATGCTAAATTATTATTTTGGCATGCTATGTCAACCAGACACCACACGTAAGCATATTGAGTATTATGATCCCACAGTTGACCTATTTTCCCTGATAATGCCCCATAATGTTTCACGTATTGTTGCCTGTATCTGCTTTTCTCTCCTCAAAACCTTGATGTTTCTGTTCGACAGGTTATGCAAACCTTGTGGGTAGTGCATCCTGTCACACAACAGCTTTTAGGTAAGTCAGAAATGACATTATCTTAATCTTAATGCAATACAAAGTCAATGGACACCTTTAGCCAGAGTGTGAATGACATGTAATATGACTAATCAGAAGGACAAAATGTTGCTATGCGGCACATAGCAACATTGTATGTCGGACAAACAAGAATCACTTCAACTGGAATCACTGTCTCTCCATCAAATCTGTACATTTTATATATTATTTGTTGTGACAATGTCGATGTTTATTATGGGACATGTAGACAAGATACAGTATATGGTACCTGTATATTTTCAATTTCCTGAAGCCATGAGGAAATAATAAATAGATTTTGAAAGCAAAATCACGGGACAGCCCAACACATTTGTTATAAGGTAATAATTACTATAGTATCCATTTTACATTTGTAAAAGTTGTAAACAGTCGTACCCAGAAGATTGCAGTAGCCTGTCACAGTCTACCGGTACCAGATACCGGTAGCTATGTACTACCGGTACCATATTCTCCCCTCAGTTGTCCGTCCAAAACAAAGTAAGCGTTTTAATGCCTGAATAGTTTCACTTCACACAGGCTTCACGGCGATATTTCTCATGAATTGACAATAAAACAATCTAAAACTAAAGCGTTGATTGTCTTTATTTTAACAGTAGGATTAACAACAGTAGGATTAACTATCATATCACTAGTAAGCCTATTTTTCTAGACATGACATGGGTGTGGCTAACTCGCAAAAGGTCCATAGCGAGTTGAAGTCACTTCCGCATTATGGGACCTTAGTTTGAAATAAATATGTATGTAGTCAACGGTGAGAATAACATTATTTTTAGATCCCATTTGAATTGTGACAGAAGTATACACATAATGTTTTTCTATTTAAAAGAAAACATTTCAAGTCAAGAATGTTGTAGTTTGTTCTGAAACTATAAAATAATCTTTAGTTTAGAGGGTTGTGGCGCGACAACGTCATGACACTTACATGACACAGGGTTTGTAGTCTTACTAATTACATATTTTCACATACAGTACTTAAACGCATGACAAACTGAGATTTTTTTGACTTAACGAATTATCTTTTAAATAGTCAAACATCATGTGTACTTCGTATCACAAAGCAAACGGGATCTAAAAATAATTTTATTCTCGCTGTTGACTACCATACATACTTTTTTTGAACTTAGGCCCCACAATGCGGAAGTGAGTCTCATTGGGATGAAGGGATATCCACTGGATGGACCAATGACTTGAAGGGACTGTATGATGAGTGTGTACTGAGTTACGAGACACACACACACACACACGTGCAGGCAGCACATTTGTGCTAATAGCTATATGTAAAGCTGTGTGTACGTGCTCATTAATCTACCCTGTTTTATCCTCTTGGCGCACAGTGGGGTACCCAGGCAAATTCTGCTGTCCGTGCCCTAAGAGATGAAAACACGTTAAGGATGCGGGCTACTGCAGACATACAGGACTGTATGTGAAACATGAATACACACACACACTCTCCCAACATACCGTTTTGGTGTGGATAGGGAGGTGGGAGGCTTTGGAGATAGTTTTGCCTCCCTATCTGGATAGGAGCACCTTTATTCAGAAAGCTGGGGTTGCTCTATAGATACATACAACAGCATGTATTACCACACAATGCCACTTTGTGGCGAAAGTAAAACACATGAGGTGATGTTTTCCATTTATAGAACAGTTTGAGCCACTTGCCAGTTGTCGCAACAGCGGGGAACCCAGTCCACTATTGCTTGGGAGTGGTACACTGTGAGTATAAAGAGGCAGTGGTGAAAAGACGTCCATGGGTTTTGGGTGATAGCTAGAGCTGCTCACCGAACACATCAGTGGCTGGACAGACAGGCAATGAGAGAGAGAGAGAGAGAGAGAGAGAGAGAGAGAGAGAGAGAGAGAGAGAGAGAGAGGGACAGACAGGCAATGAGAGAGAGAGAGAGAGAGAGAGAGAGAGAGAGAGAGGGACAGACAGACAATGAGAGAGAGAGAGAGATAGAGAGAGAGAGAGAGAGGAACAGACAGGCAATGAGAGAGAGAGAGAGAGAGAGAGATGCTGCGATTAATATCACACTGCTGCCACATTCAGAGTCGACAGTCGAAAGACGAATATTTCATTCCACTGCTTATATGGGACCAAGCCCCACAGCCGCTTTTCTAGAACAGGGCAGAAAGAAGACATTGCTATAAACTGAGCACTCAGAGCATTTCAGGCTGCTGTGCTTTAGAACATTCTGGTTTGAACAGTTCGGTCTTTATCTAAACAAAAAATGCATACTTCATCTACACACCTATAGTATTTATACACCCAACGTCTTTACACCCCAAACTAAGAAGAAAATATATGATCAATAATACATATTTAGTAATGTGTGTGTGTGTGTGTGTGTGTGTGTGTGTGTGTGTGATATTGTTTGGGTAACATGTAGACAAAACTTGCTCACTTCAGATTGCCTTTGTAATAAGCCTGTACTTAGAAACACACAAGCTAGACTAAACACTTGAGTGGACCAGGCATGTCTACTTAGGAGAACCTTCAGCTAATGCATGATTTGCAAGCATGGTCTACCTGCAGTCACTTTGCCTTGACAGACAAAGGCAGAGATTGGCCAGGATGTGAATGCTGTCAGCTCCATTTAGGCCAATGCCGTCTGCTGCCTGTGCTTGTTAAGAAGCCACGTCAATCAGATGGACGGTGTTCGACTCGCGTGCAGAGCCGCCACGCACTCACCTGGGATGTGAACCCGGGGCTTGGTACGCTGCTAGTGGGGCTGGGAAGCGGGGCCGAGAACCTGGGGCTGGGCTGTGGGGGCCCGTGGAGCCCACCCACTTCCTGGTGGGGCCCAGTGCGCTGCTGCAGACGGACGCCCTGGTGCCACACCCAGGGCGGGGGCGGAGGCTGGGGCTGCCAGTGTGGCTGTGGGTTCAGCTTATCCACCTGCATCTGCAGCTGGACCAGGGTGTTCTTGGAGGCCGGCTGGGGCCCCGGGGCCATGCGGTTGGCTGGGCCTGAGGGGTCCTGCCTGGGCGGGGGGAACTGGTGAGGAATGCCCTGAAACCCTCCCAGGGTATTTCCCGGCACACTCTCCACCAGTAGAGAGCCTGAGGGGGGTGTGCACATGCTCAGCATAGCAAGTAGGAGGCAAGGACACCGCACTGCAACCTACCCTCATCGGGATGAACACCCTAACATGCACTACTAGAGCGGATGGAAAACTACTCTAACTTCACTGTAACAGCAGAGCTCTAAGACCTGCGTTTAAAGGTGCACACCTCGATTTGTGTCCAAAGTTACCCTGCCCCTCCCCCACCAGCCACACACTCCACTGTTTCAAACATACCCGGTGAGCTGGCCAGTAGATTTAGTCAGTCCAGTGTACATATTTCTCTACTGCAATGTATCACTTGAATTGTAAGACAGTGATGTAACAACTACAGGCATGTTAATTTTCTCACATGTTTTACTCCAAATTCTGGTCTATACTTGCTAGGGGATGGGTGTGTTTGAAAACACTGTCTCTTACCCAGGTCCAAATTTGAGCCCCAGTAAGCAGAATGACACTGGAAGCGCACGGAATTCCGCGGTACGAACGTAGCACTGCATTTTGCCCGCAGCAGGTTTTCAATCTGAAACAGAATCTACAACAGAAGGGATGCTATTAATAATTTCACGGGATGCTGTGTGAGTGAATTAACAATATGGCATATGCTTTGCATTTCCTCCAGACATTTATGGGACATGCCTTGATCCTATTTAACAAGATGGGGAGATCATCCAGATGAGACAAAACAGGCCTTACCAGTCGTTTGCAGTACAGCAGAGCTACACCCCCGTTCTTGAGTGTGGCCCATTTGGTGAAGTTAATCACATGATCAAGGTGTCTGGATAGATAGCCAATGTCTTCTTGTTGCTTCTTCAACACACTCTCGTGATCCGTCGTAACTGCCTTGAAATGGAAACGCATGGATGCGATCAACATTCTGTGGCATTCATCCAGCTTTCGGTTGTTGGCACAAATTCAGGTAAATATTTTACTTCTGCAAACAAACAGTGTCATGGCCTGCTTGTAAAACTGGTAAATCCCTGTGGATATCATACTATCAAATTGCTTCTTACCTCAAGTTGGTTAACAAGTATCTTGCCCTTCTTGTTTATCTCAAGTATCAAACTGCAGACAGTATTCTTTATTTCATTGTGAACTGACGTGCGATTTTGATCCACTTGGAGTAGTCTGCAAAGACAATAATTATTTTATTTGCACTTTTTCTGCCAATTTGATTGGACTTTTTTTTTAATCTTTGATAGCACAGGCATGAAAAGCACTGTGTTATTCTAAATAAAATAAAATGCAGATAGTAAAATAATCTTTATTTTCTTTCACTGAATTTTAGCTTGCAGTAATTATACATTTGGTTGTATATATCCAGTGATGATGATGATGATATCTATTATTTTATATTTCACTCAAACACGCATGCACTTGTCGTGTCACATACCCAATGTTTATTGAATTTGACACGTCTTCAATTATGTGTTTCTTCTCTTGCAGCTGAAGTGTCATGCTCTCCATACGTTGCTTGTGGTTATTATATGCATCTATAAGGAACTGGTAACTAATGAAAAGAGCCATTGCTTAGTGAATTCATTAAAACAACATGTACATTTGTGTTATATAGAATGTTGTTTTTACATACAGTATAAAGAGGTAGTGTGTATTTATTGCCCACATAAAGTAGATAGCATATCCAAACAGAAAGCAGATATAGATATTTACTGATTAGGTGCAGAACACTAATTCTAAGACTACTGTAGCTGTTACACATTAGTCTAAATAATGCAATTTGTTATCTTATTCTTCTGTTTTATTTGTCATGCGCTGCCTGTAGCCCTACTTGTGGTCCCTGTGCTTTAGTAGCTGGCAGTCTCGACATGTTAAAAGGTCACACGTCTCACAGAACAGCTTCAGTGGTTCCTGTTTATGGACATCACAGAACACTGGCCTCTGGCCTGACACACCACGGCCATCTGGAATAGACAGAGAGGGAAAATGGGCAAATCATGCTGTTTGATTGGTGGGTTTAAACACTAGCATCATCATAGATTACGGGGGAGAATTAAATAAATATAGGTACGGTCATACACAGTGTCGACACAGTAAACAGTATTGACTTACCTACAGTACTGTACATACAGTACCTTAACACCATACAGTACCATCGCCAATTCAATAAAAAAAGTTCACTTTATCTTGTGGTGTCAAATAATATAATCTAGAATAATAATCAATCTTGATTATTTTTTATGTATTACTACATTTGCACTGTGTGAACATGTGTGAACACCATGAAGCCTAGGCTAGGAGAGGTAATAAGTAGTAAAATACTAGAACAACATTCAGTAAGAAAACAATAGCATAGCCTAAAATGTTGAAAAGGCAGATTGAATGGCATACAGCAAGATAGAGTTGAATATTCTACAGTATCTCTGTTAAGTTGTCACCGCGTAAAATGAGAACGTGAATAAATGTATTATCAATCGTTTATGCACGCAAAACAAACATTTGTTCTCACACTGGTTTAGATAAATTACATGTTAAAGTTACACTTTAAGCTGGGGTCTGTCATTCTGGGAAAATATTGTTGATATTTCAACTCGATCAAAATAGCAATAACGCCTCTCCCTTCAATGCCATTGGGTGCTCCCTCATAAGCTCCGCCCCACACTTCGGACACGCATTGCCGGTGCGGTCTGCACCACTTTGTGTTCCCATTTGAGTACACAAAGAACAAGCAGCTACCAAACTGTGAGGTGTCTTATCTTACAATCTCTGGCTACATGTTTAAGCCGCTCAGAGATTTGCCACATTCCAGTGCACAACTAATCTGTGGACAATATAACCTGGTGACGTACCAGGTTATATAAAATGAACACGGATTAAACGTTGAGAATAATGAAGCACAATTTAGATAGAGCATATTTTCAATGTGCGTGTACAAACGATGCACAAACTAATACAAATGTTTATATTCACATTCTCATTCTCATGACATAGTGCTGTGTGTTGAAGTGTTACATAGAGTGAAGTTAGCTCCCTAATAAAGCAACATTAGGCTCATCAATCCTCAAGTCACATTAGGAGCTTACAATGAGTATAGGAACAATAATCTACAGTAGGTCCAAACTAAATGAGCTCTGCATATGGGTGAATGCATTATCCATGTCCATCGCTTAATGCAAACAAGGCTTCTCTGAAATTACTTTAATATGTAACTCACTTATTACACACTATTACATGTCCCTTCATTGACCACCATTAGGAAATGTAAAGCCAAAGCCTTTGTCTGCAGCTGGAGAAATGACAGCTAACAACCATAACAATATACAGTAGATAAGCCAGTATGAAAAGACATTGATAGGCCAAATTTAAATGTATACCCACGCCTATTGCCTAAACATTTGTCCACCTAGAAACCAGTTGAACAAGTTGAAGAGACAGTACCCAAACAGAATATAATTCACTTAATGGATAGAATGTGTCTTCAGAATAGAAGACACATGATTTAGTACAGAATTACCTTGTGATAATTCCTCCTTTCTTCTGATGGTGTGGTCTTTGGTGAATTTAACTCTCTGGTGGGCCTCCACGCATGTGGTGCACAGGTATTCAACACAATCGATGCAATACCCTGCAGCTTCTGTGTTGTCATCGCAGGTCATACAAAGCTTAGAAGTGACAAGAATCACAGGAGGTAATTGGAAGCAATTCGTTCATTGCAATTAATTCAGTAATTGGTGGTGGTTTACCATGGCTAATAGCATATAGTTGATTGCATTTTGTTTTGCTGTACTAGATTTTGTCCTCGTATACTAAAGGTGCTCCATTAATTCCCCAAAGTATGAAGCAAAGCATGCAGCTCCATTTTATATCTCCATGAAATCTATAAAGCAGACTTTCACTTTTATAAGCACATGCTGAAGTTACATACTGTAAGGAAATGTGGTGAGTGGTGGCATAAACACACACACACACACACACACATCTTAACACTCATTTACCTGGATGGTCTTTTCCATGGTGCTGCTGGGAGCCTCTGCCGAGTCCTTCACAAACAGGTTCTCCATCACGTCTGCCTCCATACATTCCTGTCTGCACACCGGACAGCGAATCACATTCACTGGAATCAGACAGGAACACATTAAGTTGCCCTAAGTGAATATACAACGCTTGTGTCGATTCACATCTGTTCTGCAGACAGATTTAACCAAGTTTCCTAAAGTTTCCTAACACGTTGTATTAACATATTACGACTCTAAACAAAATGGTTAAATGAGTGACATGTTTTTCCAATGAACACGACGTTTTTAAACAGGTGACTCACGTGGTAATGGCATCCTGTCAACGCTGGCGTTTTGAGCATCAGCCATAGCCAGATTCCTTGAAGGCGAAGGCAAGCATTTCTTGCAAAAGGAATGCAGACATGGCAGAAGTTTCGGTTCCCGACTATGAAAGTTTAAATGGCAAACGGGACATGTGTCGAGCTCATTTGAATTCCCCGCGCTCGAATTTTCCTCCTGGACTGGTAAGCTCTCAGCTTCATTCTCCACAACAATGAAAGCATTGCTATTGCGCCTTGTTTCACTGTCTCCATCCATTGCCTTATCCAGCTGTTGACACAGACACACACACACACACCTTGCATCAAGACTCACTCACGGGATGACAGAAAGACGAGCAAATGCTATATATATAGTTATTGTTGTCCATAAGAATGACTCTCCTTAACACCTTCTTGTCCGTCAGTCTACTGTATTCAGCCTTGGAACGAGCAATGGAGTAATGCACCACGCCCCCGCGCAGCGAAGCGAACGTGTCCACACGACGACAGTGAGACGTCGTGTAAAATATCACATTTGTTTTTAAGCATTGAGGATTTTAAGTTTAGGTTTGAATCGAAGCAAGAAAAACTAAGGGAAAATAATCATGTTTATTTCGCAATGCACGCGCGCGATGCGGCACCAGGTGGGTGGGGTCAACAACACGATGCATTCTCTCATAGGTCGATAGGTGAGCGCTTGCCGTCAGTCATTGGCAGTGGTCCATGTCCTATTACTTAAATATATTGCCCATTTAATTTGTTGATATAGTACAATTATGTAAAAAAGGGAGTATGCTGTGGTTTAAGACTGCAATAAGGGACTATAGATAAACTTGACTTGATTATTTCAAAGTGCAACAAGAATACATTATTGGACAATCTGTTGTGTTGAATAATTCCTTGTAATTTGATATGCATCGACTGATTTATATCCTGATGTGCTAGGTGGTTTCTGCTAAATGAAGTTGACATGATCAGGATGGTGCCACAAGACTATAAAACATTCTTTCACCTGGCGAGATTTGAAGACAATTTATGTTTCAACGCTGTGCCCCAGTTCAAAGGTTTATAAATATATAACTTATTAGGTTGCTATTGATTGCAGAGGTCAGAGGAGATGTTTCTGATTTTGTGGACGTTAGGCTAAACTAACAGACATGAATCTAACAGCAAATAACCACACTGTTCTTTTGAATGATGGAAATAACATTCCTCTGCTTGGATTGGGTACTTATGGTGACCCTAGAAGTGTGAGTATAAACTAATATTCACCACTTTTTTTAAAGCTGCACCAAAAATAGGCCTACTGAATATCGATTGAGGTCAATAACGTTTTCTTGACATGGATTTTTTAGACACCGAAGGGCACAGCAGGGACTGTGTCAAGCTTGCAATAGATGTGGGCTATCGGCACTTTGATGGGACTTTGGTGTATTTTAATGAGCATGAAGTGGGTCAAGCAATTAGGGAGAAGATTGCAGATGGAACTGTCAAAAGAGAGGACATATTCTACTGTGGGAAGGTATTGACACATGCATTGTGTTTTTTCTTGCATAAATTATATTTATTGTGTATATCATTATATTTTATATTATTATATATATTTTATAATTCAGTTAAAACACACTTTATTAATATGAACATTCAACTACGATTAGTGCATTGTTGTCATTATTTGCTATTATTTACTATGTTGGTTAGAGGCAGAAAAAATATTTTGCACATGTATTATCCATGCCTTTTCAATTTTTAAAGCAGAATTTAAATGAATGTGTATTCATTATTGTGTAATATATTAATGTTGTACACATATGAAAGTTAAGTCTTATCTCTCTTTCAGCTGTGGAATACCTTCCATCCACCAGAGTTGGTGAGGCCAGCATTGGAGAGAACACTAAAGGCCTTAAAATTTGATTATGTTGATCTTTATATCATTGAACTACCAATGGCCTTCAAGGTTTGTAGCTTTACCTATTATGCTATCTTTGCATTTGAGGAGACATTTGACAGTAATGACAAATTAGGGAGGAAAGAAAGAAAGTTAAAGGTATAGTGCAGTAGTACTGTCCTACATTCTGGTGAAAGCTTGTTGACATTTGAACTCAATCATACCAAAAACACCTCTCCCTTCAATGCCATAAGGTGCTCCCTCATAACTTCCACCCACTCATTGGAAACACATTGCCATGGTTAGGATATGGTTGTGAGGTGTGGTCTGCACCACTTTGTTTGTGTTCCTATTTACAGAGCCAGGGCTGGATTCTTTTTTCAGTGCACACAGAGAACGGGTAGCTAGTATATCATGAGGAGATTTTAGCTGCATTTGACAAAAACGTGTATTATCTTATAATCACTGACTATACCTTTAATAAATATCTTGTCTTTTAACTGAATGGCAGCCTGGCAATGATTTCTATCCTAAAGACGAGAATGGAAAGTATATCTACCACCATACAGACATCTGTGCAACATGGGAGGTTACTGCTTTTATTGAAAATAACTCAATATACTCTTCTGCTTTGATCTTTTTTGCAGTTTATATGTGCTATCTGAAGAAATATTGAACTCAATAAAAACAAAAAATGTTCTCCAGTTAATGGAGACACCAGAGCATTTACTCATCCTCAAAGATAAAACCATATGGTCAAACTATCAATTAGAGTTCTATACTTTGATTAGCCAACCACTTCTCTGATAAGGTGGCCTGTTTATCTCCCTCACACCAGGCTTTAGAGGCTTGTAAAGCTGAAGGGCTGGTGAAGTCTCTGGGTGTTTCCAACTTCAATCGCAGACAACTGGAAATGCTCCTTAACAAACCAGGCCTCAAGCACAAACCTGTATCCAACCAGGTGCAGTTCTAAAGAACTAAATATTAAATCACATATTTTTTTAAAGGTACTATTTTTTATTTGTGTTATATATTCTATATATAGCACAAATACTGCCAGAGAAAATCTTTATATAATGGGGAAAAGTAAACTATTTTCATCCCATCAGTATAGTTGACACACAGTATTGGTCTAGCTCTTTTTGCAAATTACTACTTTGACTATGTTGACCAAAGAACTTACATTTTCTGTTTGATAATTGTTATTTCTTATGGTGTTGGTGTGTATCTGTGTGTTTTTCTGTTTCTTTGTGTGTTTTAGGTTGAATGCCACCCTTATTTCACACAGCCTAAGCTCCTGGAGTACTGTCAAGAAAACGGCATTGTTATAGTTGGCTACAGTCCACTTGGCACCTCACGAGATGCTTCTTGGTACTAATTATAAAGTCTCTATAGTGTTGATGGTAGAGAGATGGTCTTGTGATTAGCATAACTCAAATGCATAGCATAGCATAAAAGGTTCCACTTACAGAACAGAGATACGTAACAGGTGCTGTGTCCATATTCCCTAGTAAATGTTATACAGTATAGCCTACTGTAGAAAAAGAGTATTGTTTGTATCATTAATCCTTAAAAAATAAAACAATATATTGTATGTTTTTGGTGAAAAGATTAAAACAAACTAAAGTTGGTAACGGACTTCCACTTCAATCATACTGTATTAATATCTAGGTATGGTATACGATTGTAAGATAATACACATTTTGTCAAATTCACCAAATACTGTATCTCCTATCTTACCATGCTCTGTGCATGCTGAAAAAATAATCTGGTGTTTCTACAGAGCCCTGGCTCCGTAAATAGGAAAACAAACCAAATGGTGCAGACCGCACCACACAACATTATCCTAGCCTTGGCATGTCCAATTTGGAGGGAAGATCTTCTGAGGGAGTTTTTGTTTTGATCGAGTTTAAATATCAATAAGCTTTCTCCAGGTTTAAATTAAAAAACATACAAGAAATTAGACAAAATCCATTCTCTAATAGTATGCAGTAAGCAATCCACAGCCTAAACTCACATACCACTATACTGTATACTCACATTGCAACCTAGTATGTATTATAGAGGATGACAGTCGACAACTTCTGTGTTGCGTAAACCTAGGGTGAATCTAAAGTGTCCGCCCATGCTGGAGGATGAGCTGCTTGTGGCCATAGGGAGGAGGTATGACAAGAGCAGTGCCCAAGTGGCCCTTCGCTTCAACGTCCAGCGAGGAGTGGTGGTAATCCCCAAGAGCTTCAACCCTCAGAGGATTAAACACAATGTCCAGGTAACTTCAACTAAACATGTAGGCAGTTATGCTGTTACAATGTGTATAGTATAACATGGTATACACTATACTGTATACAGTATAATATATATGCAGTATACACAGTATGTGTGTGTGCGCATAAGTAATACTATCCATATATTATATACTTTTTTTTTTAACTAGATTTTTGACTTCTCACTTTCTGAGGATGAAATGAGAGCCATTGAAGCCCTAAATAAAAATATTCGCTTTGTGGACCTGCTGATGTAAGTAGATGATAAACCATATGCAATGGCTGAGTAATAGATAAATAGTATTCACTGTGGCATGGCTTGCATGTTGGTGTTGTGCTGCCTTGCTCTGTGCCATGTGTTGATTATGTGTGAATGTGGTCTGCTCAGAACAAATGGAAAGAAAAGTCTTTATCATTACAATTAATATTATTAGCATTGGCTTGTCAATAACACCACTTTATATACACAGGTGGAATGATCACCTGGAATATCCATTTCATGATGATTATTAAACTTTTTCCCATAATGTAAACTGGAGTCATAGTTCTTGCTTTACTACTAAAAACATAGTATGTTGTGTATTTTTACTCACCATCCTTCCATAATGCATTGGTTTGGTTTGGATTGGTACATTTCAATATAAACACTAGATGGCTCCACCTCACAGTGAGAAAATAAAGTCCTGTTGGATCTGCATTTCAAAACAAATGTTGCTATACAATGAAAACGACTGGATATGTATTCAAATGGAATGAAACATGGTCAAATCACATAATGTGAATGAAGTGATACCTTTCAGATAATCTATTAATACATTTCCTACTGGAGCCATATTTAAAAATGTAGAAATTGTAGAAATAGTATTGGCTCTTGTTCCAGTTGTTCCAACAGTTTACTTGTGAGTTAACTGTTACTTATTAACCAGATGGAGGTGGACGTGTTCCTTATAAAACAGAAAAAGTAAAATCAGTCCCCAGGCAGTATAAAAGTCATCACTTTTACTAAACACAATCTGAGCCTGTGTAATGCATAGATCTACAGTACCAACATCACAAATCACTTGAATGGGTGATACGTCAAAAAGATATGATGATATGATTCTCAAAAATGATTGAGAAGACTGTCCTCCTGAGGGGCTACAGCAGCATGTTTTTATATTTATGCAACTGCTGTACTGTCAGTAATATACTGACAGTTGCATTCATGTATAAAACCCTTCAAAGGGGGTTTGTGGGTAAACTTTTGCCAACTAAACATCTTATGTTGCTGTTGGTTTAGTGAACATATAATAATATTGCTAACTATTATGCCTATTATTCAGAAGCAAGACAATCTGAAATACTTGAATGCAGGAAACGTGTCTGATCAAGAACTACAGTATATAGAGAGAAATGTCTCAAAAATATTTGTAAATGCAAACATGATCCACATAAATACTCCATGATGTGACTTGTAAGTTGCCATTTATATAAATGTGCTATGATTTGTACAAATACTGTAGATATATATCTGTAAATAAATTGTTTGTCATTCATAAAAATACTTTATACTTTTTGTGTGTATTTAGCATAAAATGTAAGATGTAAGTGTTCTGCGTGTGTTGAATCTGCATTTGTGAATCGCCTGATAGACGCATTCATTCCTTCTTTTGATGATGTAATTTTGAGACGAACCTCACACTGTTGTGTAATCCACACACAAATATCTCCATATCCTCATGTGTCTCTTCGATAATGACAGCCGGGCTCCGTGCACAACACGGCCACCAGGTGCTCGCTGGCGAGCCCTCCCTCTGGGCCAGGCTCCAGACGGTGGCCCCGGGCTTCTTCCGGGCAGGATATCTCTTCCTTTTCCTCAATTTTTAATAGGGTCTTTTTTGAACCATTCTTAGTCTGGCCCCTTCCCTGAGACCACTTTGCGATGGGAGACCTTACCAAGAGCATCTTTTTCCAGACAACACAACCCGCAGGTTCATAGGGGTACACAAACCTCTCTACCACAATAAGATGATGGTTCCCAATATTGCACATTATTGAAAAAAGTTAGCTTAAACCACACAGGTAGTGTGACTGTCACTGGCTGATTGAACAGCACTGCCTTTTACTGGATGTCATTGTCGAATAGCCTCAAGTGGATATGAAGACATCTGTGTGCTTTTATATGTATGGCAACTACAAGTCACAGGTAAGGCATTTTGTGTTTGTGTTCTCCATGATAGCAAATTACATTTGTAAATCATGGAGTATTTGTGGATCATAGTACTTGCATTTACAAATAATTTTGAGACATTTCTCTCTCCATAAATAACCTTGTAGAAATAAAAGGTCAGCCACAGTACAGGTTCAGATTTTCAAACCAAAACATAATTTTTTACCATGCTGGTTTCCACAACTGGATGAAAATCAAGGTGTGTGCTTTAGCAAATTATCTCTTCATAGGAGGCCGAGCCCCATGCCTGCACCACTTTAATGAATGCCAAGGTTGTTTTGGGCAAAGGATGTTTGAAGTTGATTGGCGGAGACAGGGCAGACATTTCCTAGCATGTGGTTTCAAAACAAGTGACCTGCAGACATTACAGAAACAGCAGGGAGTTCCAAAAAAAATAAGTAAAGACTGCTTAATCCCTTTCTCTTTCCTTGTTTTTTATTGTGTATCAGACAGTTCAACTTGTTTTTGTGGGTTAGCTATAGAATACATTTTGGAGGAAAGGAATGTGCACACAATTATGTGGCAAACAATGGGGTCTACTGGACTCTAATGACATTAGAGTTTATTTTTAAATGATGACTAACCAAATATAATATAATATAATATCAATCAATCAATCTTTATTTATATAGCACTTTTCATACAAATTCATGTAACACAAAGTGCTTCACACTTACGTCATTAAAAACAATTGAAAATGAGTTAAAACAATACAATATATAAAAAATAAAGTAATACCACCACTCATGTTACACTCATCATCCCAACCCTCCAATC
>JAODUE010033296.1:0-14807 GCA_027564755.1 Amblyopsis hoosieri
ATGTATGTATATATATATATACTGTATATGTATGTATATATATATATATATGTATGTATATATATATATATATACTGTGTGTATATATATATATATTTTTTTTTTATTAATTAGGGCTGTCCCGAATACATTTTTACGTTTCGAATACTTGCTGGTATTTCCGAATGAGTATTCGAATACTATTTCTTTTAAAACACTATTAAAAACACTCAACTATAATTAAGTATAACAGAAGTAATCTTCGATTTCTAGCTTCTGTGAGCACACATGTAAACATTGCCATGTGCTCAAAATGGCCACTTTGATTGACAGGTCAATTGAGCCAGTCAGAGCTGTCAAATAGCATATACCTCCTATATTACCCAATAGGAGTGTGTGTTGAATGAATAGCCTCACTCTCTTCTTATAAACAGCCAACTGCAATAAATTGTGTTGATGACACAGTGTAGGGCAGGCAATTACATTTCAACATGTGGTTTATATGGAGATAGTAGGGATTAATGGGAAAACATGCATGCATAATGTGAAAAAACGAATACTCGAATCCCAATATTTAAATGAAATACATACACAACGAACGAATAATCAAATATTTGGGCTGTGTGTGTGTGTTAGTGTGTGTTAGTGTGTGTTAGTGTGTGTTAGTGCCGCAGCTCCACTCCTGGATGATATTCCCAATGATGTCATTTCAAGGGCCTGTTCAATGGCGAATGTACTCGTCCTGAAAGGGGACTGGTGATAATGCCCAGAGTCCCATGAGCTAGGTTGAAAAACCAGTCTAAGAAAAGCAGAAGTTGGGCAATGTGGAAGAAGAGATCGGTGGAGGTGTATCTCATGTGTGCATGTATAAGCATGACAATGACAAAACCATGAAAAGTAATGGCCGGAAAATACTTTTTGTAAATGAAGAAGCACCATATGTTTAAGCTGCACTACTGTTTACATGTGCACATACAGATGTTGATTTTCTCTGTTCTTCTATTTGCATGAGTGTGTGTGTGTGTGTGTGTGTACGCCTGTGTGCTAGTCTACAGGTGGGGCTTTGTGCATTATGACTCCATGTTGAGGAATGAAAGGAGCGGTGCCAGTTCTTTGCAGAACACACAAGTTAGGTTAAGAGGCAGCAGGGTGGGGTAGAGTTGGGGGGGAGGTTGGGGCATGGGCTTGTGGGCATGACTGCCTCTACAATACAGCACAGGCCTATATTTATACACAGTCTCACAGAAGAATAACATTAAGCAGGATTTATAATAGTTGCTGGGCATTTATTTTACGTGCACCTACAAACCGCAGTGTTTGTCTATTCATTGAGTGCTAATACATATATGGTGTGTGTTTGCAGTTCAAATGGACTGACTGTTATTCTTTTCTTCCTCCCCACTCCCTCACTTCGCAAACCCCCCCCTGTAATCCCAGGGAGAAGGTCCAGTGTGAGGTGCCATGTCCAGCCGGGAATTGACCGGGGTGGGGGACCTGATCCCCCAGGACGTGGCTGAGGTGTTTGCCCAGGAGAGGTCCGCCAAACGCGGCCGCAGGAAACGCAGCAAGTCCCTGGGTCGGGCTTTTGGGTGGCTCAGTCGCAAGAAGAAGAAGGATATTAATGCCAATGGTGAAAGCGTGGGCATGGGTGCTGGGCTGGACCTGGCCATAGATGGCCTCTCTGCTGGACATCAGGGTGGGCAAAAGGGAGCCCCGAAGGCAGGCAAACATCCAGGCAAGCAGGTCCACCCTCAAGGCAACACTCATGGTAAGAGCCCACATGAAACCAGTGAGGAAACACACCTCTGTTGCTTATGATGGATTTACATTTAGGAAATGACCCCCACTTACCGGCAGAAACACTGTTGTTTTATTCATACTGGCTAAGGGTGTTTTAATCCCTTCCATTGTTCTACCATTCAGCATAAACTGCAAAAAAATGTCAAAAACACAAACTAGGGGAAATGTTTCTAATTGTACAACTATGTCAATCTAACATTGTCATTTGTTGTTTAGCGGCTATCTCTTTGTAAGGATGTGGAACTTATTTGCAAGAACGTTTAGCAAGCCAAAACACTCTTGGCTGCAGTAAAGACTCTCATTCTGAGAACCAGTTGAGTGTCCTGCCTCTTGGCCCCAGGCATGTGTGTTTGCTCACTGGAGGGATGTTTGAACAGACTGTGTCTCACTACCTTCCCTCTGACTTTTAGCAGACCTTTGTCGGATGGAGCTCTCTGATGTTAGCTCTCAACTGGTATACCAAGGTACATGTTGATGTGTTATTTCACCCACGCTCTCTAAAAAAGAACAATGCAGGCTACTGAGCAAGCCCCCCCCCCTCTCCCCAAACAGAGCCTGTTGGAGCTTGCAGACATGCAGTTATGTGTTGAAATCCCCAATATCAGTCATCTCATATTGAATGAGCATGACGTCAGTGTGTATGTCTGTGCTTTAATTTGCAAGTTAGTATCTGCCCTCCCCCTTTAGAAACAAATGGAAAATCGCACCATTGTCTGCAAGTGATGCAATAGGGTTGCTGAAACACATCTACCAATCTGACTGCTGGGACTTAGCGAGTCTCCTGCTAGAAGTCTCTAATGCAGCTAGCGGTTTGCACAGCAACATAGTGAGAACCACTACTCTAATGCTACAGTACCAGTGTTTGTTATGGGATGGAGCTTGCACAGCCATGGATAATTATTTTGCAGTCTGAAGAGTCCCCACCTATTTCTGTTGCTGCTTGTTTTCCACGTGTAAGCTTGGAAAGCTGGTAGTTCAAGTGTTGAGGTGTTCAGGAATTTCCACTGTGTATTGACTTTCCCACAGTCTAGAGATTAATAAACACGCTTGGATATGTATCTGAGGGGTATTGGTTACGTTATGAATACATATACAAAATGAGTTTCATGCTATTTGCATCAGCTCGAATATGGCGAGTAACACAAATACACAGGCAAAACAGATGTCAGAGGTGTGCAGTTCAGGTTTATGAGAGAGAAAAATAAACTGAAAGATTGTAGGAAAAGGATTATTTTTTTATATTCTTTGTCCATCAAGGTCGCTGTAGAAGCTCTCCCACATTGGACAAATAACTAACTTTCTTCTACTGTGTCTCAAGGTTTTTTGATGGAAGGAAAGTAACAGACTGTTTGTCTTTGTCTAAGTAATATTTCAGATATCACAATAAGGCAGGAAATATCAGATATGGTTTAGATGCCTGGTTTCGATTTACCGTGTAGTTTGCAAACTGTTGGTGCAGGCAGGAACCTCCCATAACACTTCATCTGTCCCCACCTGGGATTAGAAAGAAAATAACTGTTTACCAGGTTGTGTGCACAGGCCAATTATTACTGTTTTTGCATACTGGGGAAATGGACAAACTTCCCGATAGGAATAAAAACATGCAGTACCTCCAGTAGAGCCCAATGGTAATTTGTGTTGGTGCCAAGGGGGCCCTCCAGCTCACTGCATGCCTGGTATGGGAAGAAGGGTTGGCACAGGGCCTGTTAATTAATCAAGGCCATGCCAGAAACTTTACAGTAAGGGGGAACAAGAGGTTCTGTTTCTCCTGACCCCAACACAAACTGCTCATCCGCTCCATGAGGTTAGGCTGGCAGATCAAAAGCTGCACGCGTGTGTGTATGTGAAAGAACAGAGATTGAGTTTTCGGACATTGTAATCTACTAATGTTTGTTTTTCCACTTCATCAAAGAACGCCAGGTTAGTTTAAAACGCTCATTCAAAGATGGTGTGCGCCTCCTTCCTATGAGTTTGTACCACACTATTCTTGAGCAAGAAGTGCTGAGCAAACATGGATGATGGCGCTTGACCGTGGATAGGGCAGCAATGAACAGCCGCTGCTTTTGTAGTGATTTCCTCATCATTTTGGACCCTCTGTCCCCTCTGTGTAGCGTAGACACAGTCAGTGTTAGAGATGCACAATACATAGTTATATTTCATAACTGTACATTATAATGGCAGATTATTATAAAAAGTCTCTAATACTGAAAAACATACAGACATTGATTCCAGTGTTTCCAGAGGCAAGAGCAATACCTTGTGTCACTCAGCATAGGCTCAATTAAAACCAGTATAATTACATTTTTTGAATCAATCAGCCTACACATACATGATGTTCCTCAGAAGGGCAAGAAAAGTGGGAACATTACTCGACACAAACCTTGCACTTGTCCATCTCGGTATCTTTTAATAAGATTCGATTTGCGTCATTGTATGCTACCTGAAGCGTTTTCATCTTTGCTTTACTATACCAGCACCAGAGATGAGCTGTATAGAATGGAGTGCAGTAAGCTTTAAAAAGTGCTGTTTTAACAACATCAACATGTGAAATTTGCGTGCCAGCATATTGGCTTGTGCATACAGTTTGCAGCATTGTCTCTGCACATCATCATTATCACGTAAGTCATTTCTGATTATATGGAAAGTGAAGTGAGTACATTTTAAACAAAAAATACATCTGCGGTAAATTGAAAAAGCACTATGAAAATTAGAATCGGTCAAAATCGGAACTGGCTGGTCAGCTATGAAAATAAAAAAATAAAAAAGGTAATCTGAATCGGCCAGGAAAAATGCTATACGTGCATCCCTAGTCAGTGTGCCATGTCAGGCCAAGCATATAGGTTGGAAGGGACACCATTGTACGGGTCGCAAAATGCTTTTGAGGGGTTGTGATTGTAGATATTGTGTTATTTGTGTCGGGAAGAACGCTGTTCACTTCTGTTGGTATGTCTTCTCCTGCCTGTCTAAACTGTGATTTACTCTCCGGCTTTGCTCCTGGTTGAGAGACTCAAGACACCGGCCTCCTTCATGTGGCTCCCACCTCTCATATCTCCACATACTGTTGGCTTAAGCAGGCATTCTTTAGGGTTTGTTAAAAAGCGATACTGAACTTCTGCTAAACCCTTGACTTTGTTGCTCCCTTACCTCAATATACAGTTATGTACTCGTTCGTAGCTCGTGGGCCGAAACCGGAGTTGTACTTTTAGAGAATACATACTACCAGTAGAGATGCCGATCACATTTGCTGCCAAATAAGAGTTTGTATTTGAGTAGTGAATTCTAGAAGAATACAACCATTATTTGCTGCTAATCCAGCAGCTACAAACAAGGGGTTATTTCATGACAAAAGTCAGTTTGTGGACTTACTATAATTGAGAAGAATCTACAGAGTCCAGGGTTGAACTCAAGTTCAACTCTGGCATAGAGAATGGTAGAGATATGGGTGGATAACCTATACTGTCCTCACTTGATACCAGCAGGTCACCTGGATTCCATGTACACTCCCTGTTGAATTCCTCACATTCCTGATGATGTTCCTCTAAAGAAAGAGCAGACATGAGACCTTGTGTGTGTGTGTGTGTGTGTGTGTGTGTGTGGTCAGATCTTATTGGTCAGTTGACTTGCCCACTTAAAAGCCCTGTTGTTCGCAATGCTGCATGGTAATCTATTTGGGCTCTGAAGGTGACGTACGGTTAAACCTAAACATACCTGCAGCGTTTGGAAATGGAATCGCTGAATGTAATGTCAGTTAACCATGTGTTGTTTGCTAGCAGTACATTCCCTGTTTCATAATACGAGGGCGTGTGCTTGTATGTGCATGGCTGTGTGTGTGTGTGTTTGTGGGCTGGACGAGGGACTTATTTGGTTGTGCAGAGCAGATAATACAGTCACCAGGGAGGACAGACGAACAGGTTTGTTACATTGTTTCACTTGTGACGCTGTCATTGCGGGAAAGCCACTAAGCGAGCCTCTTTCACCTGTTCCACTGCTGTCCCTCAACATGCTGATTTGCTGGAATGTGATGGAGATTGACCCTTGCTCTCATTACTGGGCTGTGAAGTGAAGGACGGAAGGGAGGGCAGCTGTTTTTCAAGGTTACCACCAGCACATTCTCTGCCTCACCTTTTACTTCATGTACAGTATGCATATCTTGGAGAGACGTCAGCCTCACCAAAACAAATACAAACCCACACAAACATGGCCTCTCATTCATTCTGAAGCATTACATATGTTAGAATGTTGGTACGTTTTGGGGTGGGGGGTTTAAAATACAACTTTTACAACTGGTTTAGAGTTGCTGGGTCTTATGACAGGTGTCAGTGAGAATCAGTCAGTCACCACGCCTTAATATTAGATTGTATCATATTCCAGTCCCCCAAGGTATTTCAAGTGCCTTGACTTGTATAATATGGGGATTGATTTAATTAAGCTCCCCTTAGTTATTGTACTGTTATAATGCAGGGTCTCCAGAGCATGCCCATCTGTGGCAGCAGTTATTATAGAAATCTTAGATTATTTCATTGTCAAGATATCCAGATACGTTTTACTGGCCAATCACAACACCTACAGGGTATTGTTGCGGCAGGAAACGTATTGGCATGTCTTGAACGACTGCATGCGATGAATGTGTGCTGATAATGTCATCAGCCATGGCAGTCCAATTAGGTAATGTGTCATTGATGTAGATTGTTTGTTTGATAATGTATTTGAAGTGGGTGCTAGCTAGGTTAATGGCCGGGGCTAACCATGCAGTAATGTTTGTAGACATGACTGGCCACGGTGGCGCCATGTAGCCTAGTATGTAGAACTCTGCTGCCTTGTATGGCAGTGACCCGCCCAGTTTACACTGTGGCAGCATTGTCATTTGGTGGCCAATGGTGGTAGTTTGCTGTAGACTAGCATGTCATCATCTTATCCCTGGTTGGTATCTGCTGTATAATGGTTTATACAATGCCACCCAGGTTTTTTTGGTGGGGGCGGAAGCTTCCTTGGATTAAACAAACCTTCATAATCAAATGGCCTCACATTTTGTTAGCATAAAATAGTCAAGTTGTTTTTACATAGTTAGGTTGGTAGTTATTTTAACACTTTTTTTCTAAATGTCTCTTTCAAAACTCTTATTGTATGATTAGCACTACTGGTTTGTAGATAATTGTTTTGGAATCAGTATTTGAGTGTAGCTGGCCTACTGTATTTAAACTATTCTAATCAGCTGAATACAGTGAGATTTTGGGCAGCATCAATTGGTACAAAAAAGCATAATTGTTTTATAGTGTCGATCGGTGATAAGGTCTGTTATGGGGAAGCTTTGCATGTTCAGCATGCAGGCTCCAGCAGGCCTGGATGTTTTACATTCATGCACACCATTTTAATGAGGCCTGTGTTTTTTAGAGCTAAGCTAATCATGAGATGCCAATGCATCGTGGCACTGGCACTGTTTAGTGTGGAAGGTTCACTCACTGCAGACCAACATTTATTGAATTTAAGGTCAAATGAAGATGAAGCACTTATTTCAATTTACATTAAAGGTGACAACGTGATTGTCAACTACTAATCTCTAAATGTTTTTTAAAAGGAATACATGCTTCATATGTAAATATACAGTAGATATTCCCCTCTAGAAGTATTGGAATAGCAAGGCTAATTCATAAATAATGTGGGTGGTCTGAGACAAGAGGAGCACATGTAACGTCGGCCAGCCAGTAGCTGTGCAGTAAGTTACGTAAACCTCACTCTCTGACACCTCATGAACGCTCTAGTGACAGATGCTAGAGCCTTTGGGCTTTAGCCTCCCTTGCTAAGGCGTTCGCTCTGTCACGCACATCTATGAAGCGACCATGGTTTTGAGCTAAAACCCTTTTGTCTTTATTGCACAGCAAAAACAGAGGAATTAGTCTTGCTGCTCCAATACTGTGAGGCCATAGACCTGTTATGGTTGCTCTGTATGTCCTGTGTGTGTTTTACATGGCATGTCGTGTTATTTCCATGGTGAAATGGAGCGTATCCTGTGGGCTACGTGTGATTGTTCTGCCCTCACACCTCACTTCCTTGCCGTCCATGGAGGTTCATTCAATTCATTGACAACAGAGGAGCTCGGCGCACCGTGACCCAATAACTCGTGTGTGCGTTCCTGTAGGAATGCACACTGGAGACATACTGAGCCCCTATAGCCCTCTCCCACCGTCTCCTGCCTGCGTCTTCTCGGTTGTCCCGCTGAGAAAGTGGAAAGCACTTGGCAGACGGCGTCCTGGGAATGGTGGAGCATTTCCGTGCATGTCTGTCTCTGGCGGTGCAAAACAAGAGAAGCAAGTTCAGACATGGACCGTGTACGAGGGCATGGCAGTGTAATCCCCGTCAAAAAGTGCCTCCAGTTACAACACGAACGTTCCATTTCGCCTGTAGCTCCTGTTCACGACTGTAAGTGTATGTTTGTGGCGTGCTGTTTTGGGGTCTAGCATATGTGCTCTCATGCCATGATATTTTCTTTCTCATTACTACTTAGGCTCTGATAACAATTACACGTTTTATTTGCAGTCGGCTAGACAATTATACCTGAAGCGACAATGATAAATAGTTTCTTGTTGATGTCATAAATGTTTATCATGGCTGCATTCTTTGCCGTAACCCATTGTACAGGTTGTAATTTGTTGTGGCAATGAGGCAAGATAACCCGCATATGACTGAGACTGTGGGATGTTTTTGTTTAGACACGGTTTTTATCAAAGCATAACCTTTTAGCCAGATGCTTTCTTACACAAATGTCGAATTCCATATTATTTTCAGTTTGAAATGTTATAGCATTTTTTTTTTTTTAAATCTGCATTAGTACATTGTTTTTCCATTATAAGGTCTTTCATGTATGCAAATGATTCTGTTCTGTTCTTAGATAAAGAGCAACAAGAATTTCAAACCATTTCTCTTGCTCACTCATTGTTCATCAGTGGCAGATGGTGTCTTTAACGTTTGACTTATTATAGATGTACCGGTAACTCAAAAAAGATTATATGGCCTGTGCAAGGTGATGGGAGACCCTGTCAACCAACATGCAGTCTCCCAATCTCTATCCCCCCCCATTCGTGTATGATGTCTGTAATTTTCTGTGACAATTAACATTAGAGTTGTGCTTTTCCCACTTTTCGATTGTTTTAGGTGACCTGTACAAATCTTGCTTTAAAACACAACAGTATTTATTGATAGCTTTGAATGTGGGTGTTCTGTACTATTTTAGGTGCTGTGAATTGCAATAGTAACATGTAGGGATTCCTCTTTTTGCAGACTCCTCTGGTCTGAGTCATCCATTAGGGTCATGCCTATGGGAATGATTTCCATTTGTTCAGATGTCATACATTCCATGTCATGTCTGTTCAGCACACCAGGAAGTAAATCCAACCATCTTGAGGTTTCCTACCCAAAGCTTTGTCAAATAACTAAATGGTATTTAGGAAGACAAAGGGAATGTCTCACAAATAACATAATGTACTGTAAGCAAGCATAAAAGGGAGGTAGACCTTCATTTTATGTAGAATCTTTGACAAAATTAAATATTCTGATATGTGAAATGTTTTTTACACTTTAGTAAAATGTGTATTTACTGTAAAGAAAACAAGAGAGAACATTTTTCACATATGGAACCATGTGCAGTAGAGCTCTGGGGATATTTTTATGAACATGTTTTTAATCTTATTTGAGGGCTATGTTCACTTACTCCCCCTTGTGGCAAAGATTCAGGGATGCATTTAGTTCAAAGAAGTAAGAGAAAGTTCATTCTTTTTTTCAAACCTTCCTCTTACTTCCTATGTTGGAATTTACAAAGAAACAATTATGTAGTGGAAACCATATAAAATAATGCAGGTAAGTTAACAGTGGTTTAAGTGTAAGGGGGCCATGCTATTCATTTTGGGAGTGTAACATCCAACAACTTTCAACCCTGTTGGGTTTATTTGATCCTAGCTTGAGTCGTGTCATATCCACTGGCTGGCCAATCCAGGATTACCCACGGGTTGGAAGCAATATTGGGATACATGGTGTCTTGGTAATGTGGGTTTGGCCTATAGAGTGGTGGCAGAGAATTACTGTCTGAGCTCTGACTGTTTATATTGGTGTTTGGAGTAATTGTCCACCCTGCATGGACTCTACAAAAACTGCAGCAAAGACCCACTCAAGATAATGATACTTTATTGCTTCAGAGGGAGTTTTTATACAGATGGACCATGACCTAGATGTGGAATTTTCACACATTTCTTGTGTGTAACCTGGATATAATTCATCTTAATTTTTATTTATTTATATAGATGGCATAGTTATAGCCATGGTGGTGTTTGACTAAACCCCTCACTGGTCATTATGACCTCCCTTGCGTCTTCAAGAGGAAAGGTAGAACACCAGACATAGCAGATTGTAAGGAACCTATTAGCCCTATTTGCTGACACAGTTTATTTCATACCGATGCACATTGACTGGGTTAAGTAATGTAATCATTGGATCTTTTTATTTACAGCATTCTATAGTACCCTATAGTGGAAGCATTGTGTTGTTTGCAGGACACTCTATAAGCCCACACATGTTCTATACGTGTTCAAACGGCAAAGTAAAACCACATTTTGCATGCTATTTATAGGGCATGGCTAAACTTAGCTTTCTTAGTTTGAACAGATGTGCCGCAGAATGTCAAATACCACCTATTAGCTAGGTTGAAGCCACCAAGCTGGAATGGAAAAGTCAATGTTAAGTAGAGCTGCGATCACACTGAGCATGTTATTAGCCAACTGATCCCACATCCTGCCCTAGAAGCCAAACATTACAGGGTCATGAACATTACATGCCATGTGTTCAGCAAGACACAACACGCAACTTAAATCCCCAACGAAAAGCAGTTGTACAGGTATCTGTGCATTAGGTGTATAATATGCATGCAGATCTTTGGATGATGTTACAGCAATATCAGAAGTAAAGTTTTACGCTCTTTGTTTTGGAATTTTCTTCTCTATACACTGAATAGAGATTTTCCAAGCTCTCTTGGTCGGTTACCTATTTTCATGAAATAGTCTCTCTCTACCCTACTGCCTAATATAGGTGACCTATACCCAGGTTCACTAACCCAGTGCTTGCGTGGATACAGGTTGATTGTCTTGCCCCTCGTTTCTCATTTCAGCTGGGCAAAAGGAGGAGGAGAAAGAGAAGACTCAATTGTTCCAGGAGAATGTTTTCATTGAGGGCAGCAGACCCAAGCACTTGGAGGATCTCCACATTGAGGCACAGGAAGGTCTGAAGCTGATGCAACAGGAAGGTAATGCATCTGCATCTGCTGCCTTCTATTCTATCACAGTTCTATAGCTGTGTTAGTAAGGATGGGTCATTGGGAGCTTTTGTATTGTTGTAGTTATTGTATGGGCAGGCAACCAGTGGAAATACCAGTGCTGTATTAAAAGCTTTTGAGCTGCGGGCCCCTAGATGTTCTACGTATATTATGTGAGAGGCACTAATCAGTCTTCTTGGCAAATGTAAGGAAGGAATGTGATATTTTGAATGTTACTTTCCTTACAGAAATAAATAATGGGGTGGACTACCGAGACGATGAAAGCAGTATCGTAAGTGTCCCTGAATGTGCAACGCTACGTATAGCTCCCTCCCGCTGTCCACATTGGTGACAACTTATTGTTTGCTCCTTCCAGTCCACTGTGACGCTCCAACGCGAGGATGACGGCCAAGGCTTTATGACAGACAGCACCATTCCGGATTCTTCCTCCATGGTTTCCACACAGTCCACCGTCTCCACCATGTCCACTCGCTCTGGAATCACCAGACAAGGTAGCGTAACCCTGACCCAAAAAACACACATTTCAACTCCATATGTCATTTACATTTATAGCAATGTGCATAATACATTCAAGCTCCAACTCTGTACATGTCCAGGTGGAGGTGAGAGAGTGCATTATCCCTCCCTCACCTCAGCGCTGAGTGACCTGCACCACCCATCCCCTTAAAACACCCCTCTCTACCCTGCATGCTAGCTACACACGATCGTGTGCTAAACACAAGCCGTGAGACTGAAAGAGTGTAACTTGCCGTAAAGCGTTTTCTCTGCTCTCCCCCTCAACGCAGCATCAACATTCAGGCCCTTGAACTCTGGGATGAAGTCAGAGAAGACGAGGACCAGAAGAAGGCACAGGAAGACTGTTGTGGGGATCCCACAACATGTTCAGAGGGAACTGGGTAGGCAACGCATATATCAGATGCTTATCTTGACACTTCAACGTAAACAGCCAAGCGACCTGAATCCACAATCCAGAAAGTGCCTCCCTTCTCCAAACGCCACTTCTCAGAGCGCCGACTCAGGCCATTGTGTAGTAGTGACCTCTAACAATTAGTGTTGCTCCTATAAGGTCAAATATAGGCTTGAATTATGTTGCAGTAGTAGTAAACATTGTTTACATGTGACGACAGAAATTCTAGTATCCTTTTGTATCTGTGACTATACAGTGAATCACATTTGACATTCTTTTCATTAATGTACATTATACTGTATCCCTGTGTTTCCGTTAGGTCTGGATAGACTGGACAGACGGCTCTCTAACGGCGAAACCGCGGACATTCCTACCATCGCCGAGCCCCAACAGGCCCCAGAGGCCCCGGATGGAGGAGGCGTTGGCATCCACACGGATGTTCTGGCACTGCTGCAGCTCCCGGGTCAGGAGTCAGGCAGTCAGCAGAGGCCCCACTCCCTGGCCGTGCCCTGGATGACCACGGGCGGCAGCCTGCAGCAGCAGCATCCGCCCAGCCCCGTCATGTCCATGTCTCCCCAGGCCACCTACCTGTCCAAGATCATCCCCAACGCCGTGATGCCTCCCTCCATCGATGTGTTGGAGATCAGCCGGGGCCGCAGCCGCAACAGTGTGCGCACTGTCAGCAAGAGCAGCCTGCTGCCGGCCAGCCCGGCCGCGTCGCGCGCCTCCTCCCGAGCCTCCTCCTCCAAGGCCTCCACCATCTCCTCCGCCTCGCGCTACAACCCCCCCTATTTCTCGGACAGCTCCGGGTGGAGCCGCTCCGGCTCCTCCTCGGAGACCCTGGTGTCCGACTCCTCCACCATCTCCAGCAGCAGCACCCCCAGACAGAGGTCCCAGCAGGGGGACGGGGGCCGTTCGTCTCAGGGCGGCTTCGCTAAGGATGACCAAGTCAGCGTGTACTCCTCCGTCAGCAGGGCCTCCAAGCCCACCAGCAACGGCAAGCCGGGCGCCAAAGACGGGGCGTTCGCACGCAGCCTCTCTGTGACCAAGTCCAAGCGGGCTCCGCCTCCCCCAAACCGCTCGTACTCCCTGCACAACAAGGTGAAACGGCGCTCTCGGGAGCTGAGGCCGGGGGAATCGTGTCTGGATGGCGCCGTGGCGTCAGAAGAGGCTGGTTCCTCTCCCATGTCGACCAAGGTGGCGGATAACACCGGCTACACCGCTGACACCAGCTCCCTGGATGACTCCACGGGTTCCACGGCCCTCAGCCCTGCCGGGTCACCCTCGCAGGCGTCTGAGTCCGTAAGGCCGAAAGGACCCGCGGCGAAAGCCGCCTCACCAGAAAAGCAGCAGCCACGCTGGGAGAACGGCCTGGGGAGAGCGGCCTCTCCATCCAGTGGCTACTCCAGCCAAGGGGGCACACCCTCGCAGCCCTTGGACCGCTGCCCCTATCCAGCCCCCCTCCCAAAGCACAAGAAAAGCTTCCTGGCCAAGATCCAGAGCTTCTTCCCGGGGTCCTCGTCTGCCATGTCCCCTCTTACGCAGGCTGAGCCGGGCGCTAGGCCCGCCGTCCTCTCCTGCCCTGCAGTTGGCACTGCGAGTGCCAGCCCCTCGGTCAGCGTGCTCCGAGACCTGTTCAACATACCACCGCCGCCCAAGGTCCGTGCCCCTCCCCCGCCCCCCCCAGAGGTCTGGGCCTACAGCAAACGCACCTTCGAGTTGCTACTGGGACCCCCGGCACCCAACGACATTCATGCCATTGTGAAGAAGAACCCCAAGGACAGGAGAGTACAGAGATGTTCGCCCGGTGGGTCGAAAGAAGGTTCGGTGAAGAGCCTGACGGTCGACAGGAACCAGAAGAACGCTGGCGGCCATCTTGTACAAGAGACAAAGGAGAACACCGAAAGACTTCAGAGTCACGTGTCGCGTGTAGACGTGGGAGGAAACGACGAGGTGGTCAGTGGCGTCAAGTTGATAAACGGGACGTCGGTGAAGGTCGTCGGTCGCGACGAGAGGATCGCCGCAACGCGACGGGAAGCGGCGCAGGCGGCGCCACACCCCCAGATCTCCGTTACAGAGATTAAAAAAACAATGGACACGCTGTCCGCAATCAAATTAGCGCGCGGCTCACCGTCGTCCTCGCCTCTGCTCACCCAGCATGCACCTCTGCCCCCCGGGACACAAGCCATGCCCCCAGGCATCCCAGACCCTCCCTCTACCCCGGCTCCCGAACCCGTTCTGTCCCCCTGGCTTCCTCCGCCTCCTCCGCCGACGGACCAAACCACTGCTAACCTCTGCGGGAGCGACGAGATGGATTTCCCCCCTCCGCCTCCTCTGGAGGAGTCTCTTCCTCCTACCGCTATTGTGCAGGAGTCCAGCAGCGACAGGGTTGACTCTCAGATAATACCAGTTGCTGGATCAGTTGAATGTCTTAGGATGGCCGCAGAGGCAGCAGCAGCAGCTGCCGGCTCTATATCAGAGGGAAAACGTTCTCCACATCGAGCTCTGCATGTGCCCCAACTCATCACAGCGTTACCCCGTGGAATACCCCCACCACCTCAGAGTATCCCACCACCTCCACCCAGTGCTGTTTCTTTCCCACCTGTTAAAACTCAGAAGGCTGCTCCTCCACCTGCCACAAAGATTTCTCCTCCACCTGATCTCGTAGCTGAGAAGGCTGCTCCTCCACCTGCCACAAAGGTTTGTCCTCCACCAGATCTTGTAGCTGAGAAGGCTGCTCCTCCACCTGCCACAAAGATTTCTCCTCCACCTGATCTCGTAGCTGAGAAGGCTGCTCCTCCACCT
>JAODUE010033336.1:0-20936 GCA_027564755.1 Amblyopsis hoosieri
TTGACCTGATATTTGAGACCTATATATGACTTTACAGAAACGTTATGAATGTGCCTGTAGTGTCCCAAATGTATTATCACGTTTAGTACCTCTTAGAGACCTAATAGTAACGTTGCAAATGTCTCAGTTACGTTCCTTGTTAGCTGGGATGTTGCTATAGCTATCAGATCTGTTTCTCTCTTGCTCAGGGCAGAAAACTGACCTTTTGTATCTAGAAGATGGAATAAAACTATTTACTTTTTACTGTATAATGTGAGATGCTGACAGCTGGACAGCTGAAGCAGGCTGTCCAGCGGCCAACGGAGAACTGAGGAGCCTACGCCTTGAGCCTGCGTACTCTTCCATCAAGGAGACTGATGATTCACAATCAGCAAGCTCCTAATTAAAATCCACAGCAAGAACCAAGTCAGTGCTGAAGCCTATAACGTTTTCAACAGGAGACAGTCAGTGCTGAAGCCTTTAAAGTTTTCAACAGGAACCAGTCAGTGCTGAAGCCTATAACGTTTTCAACAGGAGCCAGTCAGTGCTGAAGCCTTTAAAGTTTTCAACAGGAGCCAGTCAGTGCTGAAGCCTATAACGTTTTCAACAGCAGACAGTCAGTGCTGAAGCCTATAACGTTTTCAACAGCAGACAGTCAGTGCTGAAGCCTACAATATAACGTTTTCAACAGCAGACAGTCAGTGCTGAAGCCTATAACGTTTTCAACAGCAGACAGTCAGTTCTGAAGCCTATAACGTTTTCATCAGCAGACAGTCAGTGCTGAAGCCTATAACGTTTTCAACAGGAGCCAGTCAGTGCTGAAGGCGATAATTGGACGTGAGCAAATGGTCGGCTGGTAATTAATTTCCTTCCTGAATGAATTCTAATATTTGGGTAAAATTACAGACAGTTGAAGGGGTCTTGTGAATCTGTGGCAGAAATATAAGTGAGTCCAACACAAGTCTTTGGCAATGCAGGATATTCTAATTTATGGAATCAGCATCTACTGTATACTGTACTTTATATCTGGAGAAAACACCTGTTTTGTGTAATGTTAGCAAGACACACACACATACATGCGCTCAAACGTTTGCTCACACACACTTTCAAGCAGACAAGGTATTATATAATCCAAATTAAATATTCAGCATTGATGGGGCATTGCATTGTAAACAGACGCCAAATCTACTTGAACTGAATATATAGTTGTATATGCATAGTGAATAAAAACTAGTTTGTTTTGACATGAGGTTCAATGAGGTGGAACTGAGAAAAGAAAACCAGCGTCTCTCTGTATGTATTTGATGACTCTTTTACCTTATAAGAAAATAAATATAGTGCTCATGGTTAGAAGCGAGCCAGTTGCTTATCCAATTGTTACTTTTCTCATTGGAGCACGCATCCTCACAATGCATTCACACATAATCACTTTTTCCAGTCTCTAGTTCTCGTTTCCCCAAGACATAGACCTGGACGAATGAATTTGCAAAAGTACATGCAGCAGTCTAATGGCACATTATATATAGAATCCAGCAATACAACGCTTATTACAGACAGTACAAAGGCACATTACAGACAGATGCAAGGTGAGAGAAGAATTTCAATTAGCCTATAAAATGAAGAGAGCTGTGCAGGGATAAGCAGGTTGTCACGCATACATTGATACTTCTTTTCATGCTGACCATTAGCATAAAGCATAAGAGAGACACGGTGACTTCCAGTGTTCTCTGACCAAGGACAATATACATGTAAAGAGCTACTCTCTGAAACCTCCTTTGCATGTAAATGATGTGGCCGGACTGAGCGCGTGCAAGACTTCCTTGATTGCTTCTGAACAGTCCTTTGCACATGCTGTATTTTTCTTTTCCAACAGATGTTTGTTGAGCTGTGTGTGTGTGTGTGTGTGTGTGAAGAGATTGTTCTTTGCCTAACAAATGTACACAGTATAGAAGCTGTACATGCTAGGGTTAGCTTCACGTTGACACCGTGCCAAATGTGACACGGCATCTAGTTTGAGGTTTGAGCCAATCAGATGTAGATTGCAGTGACTTCTGTTGAGCTGCTATGTTCCTGTGAAGTCGTCTGGTTTGTTTACTCAATTAAGATAATACACTAGCTACAAAACACACACACACACACACACACACATAAACACGCGTGCGTGCGCACTCATACCTTCTGGTGTGTCTCATGGGAGCGTTAAAGATGTTTATTTTGCTGTGTAAAGCCAATTTTATTGCAGATGGTTCTACCGTATGTATCACGTCTCTTCATCACCCTTAGATGGAAGATAGAAGAAAGCCAGTTTATCGCGCACAGTATGGATTTTACTTCACCCTCAAGGAGGCAAGCTCATTCCATTTTCTCATAATTAGCACAACAAAAGCGGTATATTATCTTAAATGAGCTTAATGAAGTACTGTAAAATTCAAATTATTGTACATGAGGATTGATTCTTAATTAACTAGATTAATTACACATTAACTGACTTTCATTCGATATAGGTGAAATACTTCTGAAACACTGCAAATATCTTTTATGCAGTTATCTTTAAATCACAAGTTAATTATTTAGTTATCTCTAGATAACTTTGTTTTTTCAAGATAACAAGATAATTTATCAGGAGAAAACGTTTGTTTTCTTGATCAAAGGATAATTGTGGATCACTCAAAAATGTAGTTGTGGCCAGGCTAGTCTTAATTTGCCAGGGAAATACTTTATCTTGAGATAACTAACTAACCTTATTAGGCTTCCGTATTAAAGCACACTTGAACCACACATTCACAACAGGTGCTCAATGCCACAACAGTTCGTTCAGGCAAACTGGAGTAATCTGAGAATATCTGTTACCACTGGAGATAGAAGTTGGCGTTGTAGACACGAGAATAAAATGGCAAACAGTACAGTTATTCCTACTTGCCTACAGTATACAGTATACACAATGTCTTTATATCTTTAAATAAATATAGTAACCTTGTCTTGCATTGTACTATCCAGCACAGGAATACTGCTGAAGGACCAATTCCATTATTACTAGTTAGTATAGGTAATCTGGCAGAGCCAGCCTTTCCTTGTGTATGGCAGGGCTAGATGTGTTGGAGCAGGGAGAGATCTAAAACATGCAGGGTGCAGCCCTCCAGGACCGGAGCTGAATAGCCATGGTGTTAGACATTGCTTTGGCTATCTGCATTAAGACCCACCTACTTGACAGTATACTGTATATGTCGGTCTTGTAAATCTGAAACGAAAAGACTTAAATTATTAATGAAAGCATTGTTAGCATTGTGTCGTAAATACGCATAGAGCCTTAGGAACAATGCTATCCTATCAGCCAATGGAAGTCTACTGCCCCTCAGTTCCCGAGGGTGCTGAAAAGCTTACATCTGATAACGTCTGATACACAGTATCAGTATCAGTATAGTATAGTTTCAGTTCAGCACGAGTCTCTTATGTGACATAGTGCTGATGAAGAGAAAAGGCTGAAACTACGATACAGGTATATAACCAGTGACCACAGTAGCTAGCATAGACAAAAATGAAGCGATTTAATGTGCACCACACCCTTATATCCTCAGCAATGAGGCTGTTCAGTTAGCATTGCATTGCGTTTCATCTTCAGTGCAGTGATCCCCAGGCTCAGACTGTGACGTGCTGATTTGCTGAAGATGGATGCTGTGAGACAGGGGATGTGAGATGAACGAGTACTGTATGTCCACAGCAGTGTGTCTTCTGTCTGCAATCACAAAAGATCCCTTCGTAAAGGGACTGCACTGTACAGTACAACCAGTGTTGGGCAAGGTTCTATAATAGTAATTCAAGTAAAGAATAGTAATAAGTTACTATACTATATTACATTTACAATCACTACCCTGCCTCGCCCCTTCTGCACAATGACAACCTGTGCAGCCAGCTCATTTTATAATTGAATCCTCTTTATTGGAACAATAATGAACCTTATGAGTCAACAAACAGCCAAAGTGAAAACATTGCAGCCTCTCAGACCAGATGATTGGACAGGTTGGTTCAATTAGCCTACCCTATGTTTTGCTAGGACCAGAAATCTTGTTCTTGGATTAGTAATTGTAATAGTATTACTGTTTTGGAATAAGTAATTAGTTACACTACTAATTACTGAAAAAAGTAATAACATTACAGTAACAAGTTACTGCCCAACACTGAGTACAACATACACGTGTGTACATACACCTAAACACACCTACACGTACACACACACACGCACGCGTATATGAGTATATGAGTGCTTTTACCACTAACACAGCATAAATGGTATTTCCTCAGCCTTCAAATGGAAGTTTAATAGTGGAGGTTGTGCTCACTTGGATGTGAGTGCTGTGTATGTAGTAGAGGCCCTCTCTTTCCCTCGCCATCCATACGTCACATTACCAGCGGTGGCAGTTTCGGGGGGGGCACCTCAGCCCATCTAGCTCTGCCCCCAGCCTGGGACAATGGCCGCTTGACGCTGGCTGCAAAAAAGGGGAGTCCGTCCCCAAATGTCCAGCTTTACAGCAGAAGTAAACATGTTCACAGCCTGGTTAAAAAGAAAGGAAAAAAAAACAAACGTTTGGTCTCTATAGTCTCTACACTACTCATGTCCACTGTAAAATATATGTAGCCATACATTTATTCCATTATAATGGATAGGGGGGGCGTTACAGGTGGAGTAAGGTACTGGCAAGATGGCGATGGCCAGAGCCAGCACAGCTTGAGCTTCCAACCCGTTCTTTAGAAAGCCTGAGGGTGACGTCACAGAGGTTCATCCATGTGTTGGGCACGATCTATGCACTCCCCCCCATGTCTGTGTGTTACAGCAGGGCTGTGCCAGAGGGAATATACTTTAACAGAGAGGATACAATGGGCGAGCTTTTCGCATTCAACTTTTGGAAGGTGGGGGGGGGACTTTTCACCGGTGTTCTGACTGTACGTAGGCGATCACGTGTCACTTTGTCCAGCAGATGTTTGGCCAAAATGTCAGCTGGAAAATATGACTAATTAATTAAAAGCATATTAAATAGCTCAAGATCAAAAGCCTGTGGCGTGCCAAGCGTAGCCTACACCGCCATGATTTAGGTAGCATGTAGACAGAAGGAAGCGATGGCACAGTGGGCTGTTTTAGGTTGAACAACCCAAAAGGTAAGGGGACAACATGTTACATTTATTACCCTCATGAAATACAGACATGTCCCAAAAGAATGACTTGAGTGTGTTCCCAGACTAAGTACAGCACTTTACTAAACTGTACTAAAGTGCTGTAAAGCGTAACGTTGGAGTGTCGTAAATACATACACTCCCAAAGGCTACAACCGGCTAATACGGGGCTGGGGGCAGATAGAGGCCCGTGAGGAGGTATTCACTATCCTTCTTTTTGCACTTTGCGTTTAGATTTCGAGCAAAATGCTTATCTGCTTATCAAAGCTATGCTGAGGTTGTTCCAGAGGTCTGTATTTAGGCAGGACAGGAACCCTATATGAACCCAATGGTGTGAACCAGGGTCCATTCACACAATCTATACCACCTTCATCATTGTACTGTACGTATTACTTTGAGGACTGATAATGAATGCTGGCTACCAACGGCTGGTGCCTGTTCATTTGTACCCACGGACCTGCGAAATGTATGGGAACAAAGAACCAGCCTATAAAGTGCACTGTGAAGTATGCTTGCTAAGCAGACTAACTCTTAATTGGCATAAAGACATAGAAACACACGTATTGACAGGGCCTCCTGTATAAAGTCTGCACTCATGAACCCAGCCTTCAGACATGAGGACAGTCTTTGACAAAGTAGGAGTTCTCTATCAGCGAGGTGCAAAACCAGCAAATGACAACGTTTGTTTGGGTTAAGCCGGAGGCAGCAGAAAACCGCTGTTTATACCTGGTGTAGGGGCAAGCCACGTGTAACGTGAGACACACACAGGCTACCGTTATGAGGCTGTAGGTCATATACTACCACGTTAGCTTTTTAACAGTAGAAAGGACCATGATAAGTGTTTAACAACCTAAAATATATAACAAAAGCTGATAGTACAGTGGTTAGAGAACATATATGATTATTTGTAAACAATTCAAGCATTAAATTATTGTTCCTATCTCTATATCTCTGTAGGCATTTGGGTAATTATATGCAGGGAAATATTAAAAGCTTATGAAAAACAAAACCATATCCCATTTTCAATGCAGAATACTGTAGTAGATGGCGGAGCAGAATGCATCTTTAAACCAGCTGTGGTGTGTTACTGCTTGTAATTCTAATGTATGTCTTAAAGGAAAGACGCGGAAGGGCAAACTCTTATTAAACATTTTTTACACTCTGATAAATTAATGTATCAGTCTTGCTATAGTATTAAGAGATTATCTTACTAAGGCTTTAAGAGATCACAAATTCCGCAATAAGATTTTACAGTGTTTCTCAGACAGGGTATAAATGTGAGGCCTAGTCTACAGGGGTACATGCCCTTGCACTAATGTACCGTGCATACACTTTCTGCTATCACACTTTGATGATGCATTTGTTTCCTTGCAAGTGAAAATGATGTAGGCATTTATAATGAAGCAGTGTTACAGTTTTACAGTGTTGCAGTGTTACAATTTTACAGTGTTGCAGTCAGGGTGGGAAATTAGCACCCGCCAAGCGGCCTGTGAAAGCCGTTTGTAAACAAAGCCTACATGAGGGTGTTTCCTCTGCTTACAGATGAATCTTTGACATGACAGCTGAAAGCATAAATGTGTTAAATGCATGTGTATTGTAGTCTGTACCTATGTGAGATAACACGAATGCGCAAAAGATCTATTTAGGTAGACTGATTATTAACAGACGATTTAGCTGATGGGTTCCAACCGAGATTGAATTCAATGTAGACCACATTCATTTGATGTCAAGTGGGTCTGTAGCCCACTCCATTACATATTTCTGAGTTGGCTGTTCGTCTGTCTGGCGCCAACATAACATTAGCGAACATTCGCACAGCAGTGATCTGTGGTCGCCGTATCTTCATAAAAAAAATACATTATTATTTACAAAATTACATTTCGGGGGCAGGTTGCACCCCAGACTACAGTACATCAACCATTAAACCAGCATCAGTCTGAGTTACTGTGTCAGTGAGAGTTGAACAGAAGGTCAAATGCTATAAGCAACACTGAAGAGAAGAGTCTTGAGAAGCCTAGCAAAAGAGGCGAATCAATCAATCAATCAATCAATCTTTATTTATATAGCACTTTTCATACAAATTCATGTAACACAAAGTGCTTGTGCGAATGTGGTAGCATGTCGTACTGTATGTGCTGTATTATGACCAAGCATTATTAGCCTATTAGTCTGCCAAGGAATATAAGAAAAGTTTTAGTCTAAGGCCCAAGGGAGAAGAAATGTCTGAGAGAGTTGAGGTCTGCCTGCAGTAAGGTTAAAGTACATAAAAATGCTAACCTATACTTTATAGGCTATATAAATTAGCAGTAAACAACTTTCACAGTGCATACAATAAAAATGTAAAATAGCCTTTAAATAATAAATAGGCTTAACACAACATGTCTTTACAGTTAGTTATAGTGTTAGAGGTGCTATAATATACTTCAAAGCTGTTATTTGCAGCCAGAATAAAGGAAAGAAATCTTTAACCTGTTGTTTGTGGATGTAGTTTCCAGTTTCCCAAACGTGTTGTCCTAAAGTATATCTTGACATTTGATGTGGTCCTGAATGTGCCCAAGATATAAATCTGTCATTTTCCTGGTTGAAGTTAACCCTAAAGTATGTCTTAATTTGGAATAGTTTAGTTTTCTGGGACACAGTTAAATCTTGAATTTGGTACCTCTTGGATATGGGCTCCGGGACTCAATAAAACCACATGGGCTTCTTCTAATTAGTGTTGCTGTTTTCACACTGCATTGAATTCATCAAAAAACAAGTCACGGACCACAAAAGACCATAACAGAGTGGAATAGCAGGAGTAAAAGAAGACTTCTAAAATAAATCATCATTATAGCTGTAATAGAGCGTAACAATGAGTTTCCGGAAGTAAATTTCCTATTCATTTTCTCCATTGACTTTCCGGAAAATCCTCCTATAAAATATTCTAAGCTTGGAACCAAGCCAAACCGAGGTTGTGAATCAATAGTATATGCTCAGATAGAAGCCACAAGTTCGTATGATATCAACCCTGTTTTAAGATAAACATGATTTATTCGCGATATCACGGATAACTACTACAGTACCCACAATCCTAAAGTGTGAAAGTGACATCTGATTGGTGGAACTGACTATCCTCGTGATGCCATCCTAATCTCGTGAGCTTGCTTTAGCGCTTCGGAGCTGTTTGGAACTCGGAGATCGGTGTTCTTTGTTACCATACCAAACCCCGCAAAGTCATATTGGCTAGTGAGCATTGCTAGCGCTGAAAATACAATTGTTTATGTTATAAGTATAAATAATATGAAAACTATTGTATTATACTATTATAATGCTATACAGTACTATACGCAATCTGCTAACTGCTAATTAAGAAGAACCAATGAAGAATATGCATTTTCTGGGATTTGCAATGGGTTATGGGATGTGTAGTTCCTTCACTATTACAATATGTTATGTACACAGTCTTGTACCTTTGCATTTTTTCCGTTTTTATTAAATGTTTTTTGCTCCAAATCAAATTGTTTATGGTCACAATCACTCTCGTAGCTGGATGGCTTGGTTCCAGGCTTCAAACTCTTTAAATAAGGATTTTACGAAAAGTCAAGGGATAAAATAAATCGGATTTCTTCTTCCGGCACCAGAGCCCCCAAAAAAGTGGGCGGTCACTGTTACGCTCTATAATGAGAGAAAGTGCTGGTCATAACTCAAGCATTGGGGACTTCAGTTAACACCAGTGGCTTGGCTGTTTGACTCCCAGATGTAAATGAATGGGTTTGATTAGGAAAGTTTCTCTCAGCACCCAGATACCAAGCACCCACCTCTATCTTTTATTTAACCGAATTGCAAAAAATAAATACCAGCTAAAGGACCTTCATTTCATATATCTTTCAAACCATACAGTAGTACATATTGCATGGTATGCATAATAATACATTAGATTAGGATTTAAACATTTCAGAGAAAACCAGTTTGAATTAACGTGATTTTAAAAGCCATGTTAGCCTAGAACGGTTTAATCCTTGTACTGTGAAACTGCCACTATCAGATGTACACTTTTGTTTTTTGAGAGCATAATCCCAGATTAAAATAAGTGATTGTTAATGGGAGTGTGTCACACACAAGTATGGCATTCATAGCATACTTTGAAGGAGACATGCCTCAATGATGTCAGATCATAGGCAAAATGTTGTGCGGCACTTCTGTAGCTCTGTAATGGTGTTGAGGACTTGAGGTCCATTAGGACTTGAAGAAGGTTCCTTGGAGAAGGTTCGCTGGTCATCACCACGAATATCTCATCCTGTTATTGAGTAACTACGGCCCTTATGGTCAGCACAACCCCCGGGGCTGAGGTACAGTAAAGGTCCATGGCCCACGATGAGCCATTTACCGCCATCCAACATGAAGCGCCGAACCTGTAACTAATGGAACACTAATGGTGTGCTAATGGAGACTACTATACCCAGAGACGTGAGTCTTGTCACGCCACCTCATGGCTCTGGCCTGAAGATATTTGTCAACCCCCTGGTTAAGACCAAAACCCCAGGCAAGCAATTACTGTGTTTTAATTAACTGCTATTATTATTATATTAATAATTAGTGTGAGCAACCAGCTTGTTATTAATGCATAATATATTTACTAATGCTAACGTAAAGTACTGTCCTCTGTCATAAACAAATGTTACATATTTTAGTATTTATTTGAACAGATTTTTGAACAGATTTTTATATATCTGATGTTTTTATCAATTACTTGTCGTCCCCAGGACTAGTTTTAAAACAAGAGGTGACCGTGCATTCTGTACAGTGGCCCCTAGGCTCTGGAACTCTCTCCCCTTAGCCTTGAGAACCTTGGAGTCTGTGGATATATAAAAAAAAAATACCTTAATTAAGACACATCTATTTAAACAAGCCTTTAAGTAGTCATTATTGCTTCCTGTACATTATTTGCATTATAATGGTACCTGGTAATTCAGTTTCTACGGTACCTTCTGTTTCTGTTTTAAATTTAATTTCCTTGTTCTGTGTAGTATTTTAATATTGTACTGCAATCTTTCTATGTTTTATTGCAAATGTTCTATTTTTCTATGCTGTTGACAATGCATCATACTGTGAAGCACTTTGTGACTGCTGTCTGTGAAAGGTGCTATACAAATACATTTTACTTACTTACTTTCTTACTTATTGACATTTGATCTGTTTTTCACTGCTTTATGGCGTTTGTTACCGTGCCGTCTCATGATGTGAATCCGTGTTTATTGTTCTCCCACGGGTAAACAATGCATTTCACAATTAATACAGAGATCTGTTTACACCCAAGCAACACATTCATCCTCAAATCAATCTTCTAATCGCCCGTTTTCCCTCCCACATGAGCAGAACTGCGATTAGTGCACACAGGCACACACACACACACACACAGGCACACACACACACACACAGGCACACGCAGGCACACACACACAGGCACACACACACACACACACACACGAACACATTGGCACATGCATACACACACATATGTGCACACATATACGCGCGCGCACACACACAAACACAAACATATACACACACACACACACACACACACACACCTGCATAGGCACCTTACAGTACACTTACATATTGATTTGCTTCTCTGTGGGTGTGAATGGCTACTCTTACATGGATGGAGTGTAAGCAGTAACATGGATTATTTTGGTTTCCCGGCGACACAGTAGCTCGGTAGAGATCAGGTACGCACGTTGAGGTCGGTCGGTTGGGGGCTGTATGGGGAGAAGGGATTCCGGGTTGGGCTCAGGGGGCCAGAAGACGAAAGAGAAAAACCCCCGCCGGGTTGCTTGGTCATGGTAATCCCACTAGCCTGGTCCACCCCACAGGGGTCCATGTCAAGTAAACCTCTCACCTGGCCCCACCCCACAGGGGTCCATGAGAAAGTAAGCCTCTGGCCTGGCCTGCCTACCCAGTGTGCAACGGAGCTGAGCTCTGTGTGTGTGTGTGTGTGTGTGTGTGTGTGTGTGTGTGTGTGTGTGTGTGTGGGGAAGGGGGGCATGTTGTGTTGCTTCCCCGCCTGGGCTGTATGCGCAGTAGCACGCCTCCAAGCCCATCAATAAGTGATGCACCTGCATTATTCAAACGCGTACTGAGAGATCCCTTGCCCCCGGGACGGGAGCATGGCACAGGAGGGTCACCGCGCCACAGTGAGAGTGCATGTGTACAATTAAATGTGCATGAACAGTCATCACACGTGCATGTTCGATAACATGCGTGTTATCATACATATCACACATGTGTAACGGTGGCCAGCAGGTAGCTGCGCAGTAAATTAACCCTCACTCTCCGACACCTCATAGGACGCTCTGGCGAGGCAGGCTAGGGCCCATGGGTTTTTGACCTGCCTTGTAGGAGCGTCCGCTCTCTGCGTGGGAGTTTGGGGTTCGATTCCCCGAGGGGGGACGGACGATCTCCGTCACACATGCATGCTATCATACATGCACGTATGATAACATGCATGTACAATAACGTGCATATATGATAGCATGCATATACGATAACATGCATGCGTGTATGATAACATGCGTGTACGATAACGTGCGTGTACGATAACGTGCGTGTATGATAAAATGCCGATCCCAAGCCCCGCCCCTTTCACCCTTAAACAGCATAGTAGCCTATAGCAGGAAGACAGACTGTTGAAGGAGTTTCTGTCGGATTATAACAATGCAAACTGTTATTGGATGGTGAAAATGGGCGGGGCTTGGAATCGGTCAGTTGTTTGAATAGAAAGGAAAAATACACTTGGAAAGATACACGCAGGTTACTTACCCACAACTCAGAGCTGGGGGAGACGTTAACATTTTACAGTTCTCTTTTTGTTTTGTTTGTGACAATGCAGCTGCGACAAGGAGCAGCGCTAACAGTTGTGCTGAACTGCTGGCGAACCGTATTGTGGAGCGGAATAAATCTGCACGGCACACAGGATGACATTTGCTAAAGAGCGTAGAGAAGGGAGAAACAGAGGAGGGAGGGAGGAGAGAGAGAGAGAGGGAGGGAGAGGGAGAGAGGGCGGGAGGAAGGGGAGAGAGGAAGAGAGAGAGGGGAAGAGAGAGAGGGAGAGACAGATGAAAATGAGTAAATGACGGGTTCTGCTCCAGCCGCCTGGCTGTCAGACCTGATCGTCTCCCACTGTGCCGGGCCTCAGATGTACTCTTGCATTGGGATTCCTGTCAGGAAGTTAATCAGTCACAGGTTCCCAGTGTTGAGAACCACCTCTGTTTCCCTGACGGCTCTGTGTCCCCGACATAATGGATTCCATTTAGGTCCCGGTGGGGAGCAGACAGCTCCAGTGTGTACACTGTGAGCACTGCCCCATTCAACCACCAGTGACTGAATGGGGAAATGTGTAATTACACAGCGGGGCGTGCAAGTGCACGTGAGCGACCAGAGAGATATAGAGAGAGAGAGAGAGGGGGTGGGTTTATCCAATATATCTGTGTACGTCGGAGGTTAGGCGCGGCGAGAGAAATAGAGCTGTATGATGCTACATTTAAAGGCGGGGTTAGTTATTCCCCAGAACGCTTGCTAACATCGAGCTCAAATCAAAACAATATCCGTCTGCAGCGCTGCCTCACACATTGAAACACAATGTGAAGCAAAGCATATTACTACGGCTTTGTTGTTGTGAGCGGTGTTCACCACTTTGTTTGTGTTACTATTTACGGAGCCAGGGCTGTGTAGAAGTAGCGTCTTATTTTTGTCAGCACGCACAGAGAACGGTAATAAGCTTACAATTAGCTTACAATAACTGACTATACCTTTAAAATCAGATAAAGCACTGGTGGAAACCGAAATGTACAATGTGCGGGAAAAACACTGGCCCTGCACTGATTGTTTGCCTGATTGTTTGTTTTCTAAACGAGTGGCAGATGCTTTTGCATCGCATTATCAGTCTCAAGACTGATAATTGAAATTGAAGCTCGTGTGATCAGGGTGGTTTCACAAGGCTAAGTTGCAGCAGGCCTAATCAAAGGCCTTGTATTGTTAATCTCGCTAATGTAAACCCGCTGAAGCATTGGCCCCCAGAGGTTACCCGCACCGTCATTGCCTGAAGGCGTATTTAAGGTGGTGCCAGTGATTGTAAGCTAACGCACTTTTTGTCAAATTCAGCGAATATCTCCTCACTAGTTGTTAGCTGCAATCCGGTAATCCTAACACAGCCCTGGTGTTTTTGTTTTGATGCGTTTAAAGTGTAACCCTGCACCCTAAATTGTGTTTAGTTTTTTTAAGATGTAAACTAAATAATAAGATGAGACAAATACATGCTAGTGATAATATTGACAAAAGTCCAGTTTCTATCAACATCGGGGCTCTAAACATCATGTGTGTTAAAAAGTGCCTTAGGACCTGGCTCATACACTTGGTCCGATCATGCGTCTTCAAATCAGTTGATGTTAATGCCCCTCCCCTCCCCTCACTCAGCTCCGTGACAACGTATTTGAATTTTCCACCTTTAAAGCCCCACGGCCACAGGCCATTAGTCAAACCAAGTGTGTTTCAGCAGCTAAATGACAACAACAGACTGGTGACTCTAGGAGAGATACTGCAGAGGCCTTACATGTTGTGACTTGAAGAGAACACAGTGGCACATCCATCCGTGCTGGAGTGTCTGTAGCCGAGCACTGTACGAGCACTGTACGAGCATTGTATGATGCATTGTATAGAAACAAAAATGGAACGCCCCCACACATTGGAAATGCATTTAGAAGGTTAGGATGTTGTTGTTGTGTTGTGGTCTGCACCACTTTGTTTGTGGTCCTATTTATGGAGCCAGGGCTGGGTAGAAATAACTATTTTTTCCCTGTGTGTTGTGCAGACAGCGAGGGAACACTGCAGGCAGGGGATGTTGAGTTCTAACAGCAACAATCTTTCACCAAGTGCAGCTTTCTAGCCACTTGTGTTGATGTATTTATTCAAGCCCCTTCAACTATCTGGCTCTGCATAGAGTTAACCAATCTGCTGAGCTATTGTACCGGTCTCAATCTCAAACGTGTCGACCCATTGGAGCCCATTTATCTACACTGCTTGGAAGAGGAACCAGGGAAGTAGCAATGATGGTTGTATATTTTCTTTATATACCTTTTGGTACTCCCTTTTTACGCAATTTCCCACAAAAGTTCCCTTCCGCACGCTTTAATTGTTTGCACATGTCATTTTCCTCTGCGGTATAATGGCCTGAGATTATGTGTCTCATTCAAAGTGTGTCCTTCAGTCGAAATAAATTCAGCAGAGCATGCAGAGGGCTTCGTCTCTGCTGGTAAAATGGGTTCTTTTGCCTGTAACGTGCTGTAAATCTCCCTGATAAAGGAAAGGCAGGGTGTGATGAAATGAGGTGCTTTTTCTTCTCCTTTCTTCTCCTCGCAGCTGTTATGGTGCACAAAAAAAGCCTATACTGTATAGATATATCTTATTCCCTAGGCACAGCAGATAAAAGATTACTACTGGTAACGCTCCCAGATGCACAATGGAAAGACAGACGGATGGAGATACGGGTAAACAGACAAGCAGGGAGAGTATTTCAGGTACCTGTGTGCACACATCAAGTCAGAACCACTTAATGGAAGGGACTGGTTTGAGAGGCCATGGGGAACACTGGACCTCCACACCGCACATCCATTTGTCTGCGTGTTGCTGCTGCTGAGTCATCCAGCCACGTACTGCAATTCCCCCTTCAATATTTCCTTTGTTTGCTAAAAAACCGAGTGCGTTTATCAAAATACAACAACTGGAGCTGGAAAGTGGATAACTTCTAGGTACTCTGATAATTTCTCTGATTCACTGAACAATGCCGCCTTCCTTCACGGGCTATCAGAAATATCGTATTTAAATATCGTATGCAAACAAAGTCATAATTACTGGTGGGATATTCTGATTTCTCTACAATACCAGAGTTATGTGGGATGGTGCTACAAACATGGAGGAATAATACATTCAAAAAAAGTTAGATTTAAGTTAACTTGATTGCTGAATTGCCGCAGGTTCACTGGCTATACTCACTGCAATGTCCCATAACGATATTTATCTTTTTCAGACAACATCAACAGTAATAACAACAATGTTTCGGATAAATGTATTTGAACGCTGCTTCCTAATTGGCCTGGGTGATAGATGTTTGGCCAAGGACATGAATGCATGACAAGTCATAATTACAACGTCCGAACTCGGAAATAAACTCTTACGACAAGCACGTGAATGTAAATGGTAAATGGACTGCTTATCTAACCTTTTCGGTCACTCAAAGAGATGTACAGTATTTCCCCTCACATTCACCCATTCACACACACATTCATACACTGATGGTGATTGCTGCCATGCAAGGTGCAACCAACCACCGGGAGCAGTTTAGGGTGTTATGCATCTTGCTCACGGATGCTTACAGGCAGGTCAACACCGGGGTATGTGGCACAATAATTATTGAAAACATGCCTGTAAGGGGCACACACACACGCACGGACACACGCACAAAAATTGCCACTGAACCATAAACAAAACATTAAAACATAAAGTCAATACACACTTTTTAAAACTGCCTTACTGAACAGAAATGAAACCATTTTGCGGGGTCCATCTTGAGGGTTTTTACAACACTGTGCGGCAGCGATATTAAGGATTTAGCAATCACTGAGCGATGCTAATCAACAGCACTGGCTCAGTATGTGGCAACCAGGCCATCTGTCGAGACGTTGCTGCCCATGCCAATATAGTTCTATGTCCATGCCATACACTGGCCAAGGTGGCCATATGTGAGGGAACGCTCACACAAATCCCTCTTCTAATACTGACAACAATAATAATAATACTAATATTAATAATAATAACAAATCATCTTACGGCACTTTTTAAATAGTGTTGGTACAATGTGCCTCACATCTGCTATTTGTGTTGCGTTTCAGACCTCACATTTGTAACATACGTTTAAACGTACGCCTGTGTATTTTGTACGTTTACGTTTGAGGCTATGACGTTTGAGGCTATGATCCCCCCCCCCCACACACACACACACACAAAATCAAATCTCCTGAAGTCCCATTGAGAACAGCCAAGCAATGGGGTGGCTGGGCCTGTGATGCTTGTCGCGCATCACGTTATGGGACTACTGTAGGTGCTCTGTTGAATTCTAATGGTGGGGGTTCATGTACAGTGTGTGTGTGTGGTGTGGTGGGGGGGGATTGAACCTTCTCAGGGTCCCTGAGATGCAGAGACCAGACCATTAGCACCCACTGCATGTGTCTCTCTCCACTATAGAGGGGTGTCAGGGGACCGTACCACAATAGTACCACTATAGAGGGGTGTCAGGGGACCGCACCACCATAGTACTACTATAGAGGGGTGTCAGGGGACCGTACCACTACAGTACCACTACAGAGGGATGTCTTTGAAGCAACCATAAAGTCAGAATATGCTGTCCACAACTGCCAATTCCTTGTTTTTATTCCTTTAGTCCATAAAGGTTTATCTATCAAAATAACCAAAGCATTTTTACATGCATATTAATCCAAGTTGTGAATAGCTTCACGAGTCCATTAGGCCTGCTCCCTGTGTTCAACAGAAGCGCCGTGGGATGTTGGCTTCCTCTGGATAGACTAATCACAGTTTGATACGGTTTGATACACAAAGCTCATTTGTTTGGTTAATCTGACTTTTTTTTTTTTTTACGAAATGACGTAAATTTGGCTCAAACGCCTCACTTCAGTAGGAGTGCAATATCGTGTTTCACCACACATTCGCTATTCATTTTAAGGGAAAACGAAGAAGAAAGATCACACTAATTCTGTGCTGTTCCTCCGAAGAAACAGAACATGACTACCAAAACGGTTTGTCAATCGTTATGATAAAAATGAAAAAAAAAAACAAGGATCTGGGAGAAAAAGCCACTGCAGGCACAGACGCATTTATGAAACTAAATCTTTCCGTTTTTCGATATGTCCATTTTTCTAGACGACATCCCACAAATAGAAAATTAGAAAAACAACTCCAAAATGTAAATTTTACATTAAAAAGGTGACCAAAAAATACAAATGTAGAAAATTGAAATAAATTTTTTTAAATGGAAAATGTTAATGATATAAATATCAAATGTCAGATTTCTTCACTCCCTGAGTTAGTGTTGTTTTATTTGGACATCGTTCATTGCATTGTATCACTATGTTCTAATTTTGCTTTAAAAACAAGTCCCATGCTGTTATCTGCTGCAGTCACCTATTATTTTACCCGGTCATTGTGTGTTTAGTTTTGGGCATTGTTCAAATGTTGACACTGACATGTAGCAGGAAAAAAAGCTTTTAGAAACTTACCATCATCTTTTTTTTAAAAGCCCCCCACTGCCAAGATTTGATGGCAGGGTGTTCTGTTGCAAAAACCAGTACACAACAGTGTGTTCCAGCATTTCACTGGTTTCTTGAGGTTCTGTATTTAATAACAAGACTCATAGAGAACGGAAGTTGAGTTTTCTATCCTGTGGAACATCTGCATAATGACAACCTCTTAGCTGCAGCAGAAGGAGCAGATGCTCCTGTCACCACGGGACGTAAAGAGTATCCCTCTGGTTTAGAAAACCACCTGCCACATGTCACTGTTAAACACAATCAGGTGTGTCTGATTTGCCAGATACTTTCTGGACTGTTTTGATTTATTTACTTACTTACTTACTTACTTATTATTTAGTTAGTTACTTACTTACTTACTTTTGATTTTATAGCAGAAATTAATTTTAGTTAAACCCGCGACTCTGTAAGCCAAAAAATACCAAAACACACAGTTGTATTCAGCCATCACTCTGTTTATGAAAAGCATAGGTTACATCTAAAATGTCTTTAAGCTAATCTCTGTACTAGCAATATTTATTATCCAGGAAGAATACATAATAAGTGTAGCGTCCGTGGCCACGCCGCCAATCGGCGGCATGCCCCCCCATGCCGTTGTTATCGCCGATGTGCATCCGCCTCTGGCCATTGGTCGTTGCCCAGTCTCACGTATTTATGCTGATTGCTTATCATTTGCACCTGTCTGTTCTGTGGGGTACCTATAGGTACCTTTTGTTCTCTGTCGGTTATTTTGTGTGCCATGACGCCAATGTTTTGTGTCTTTTTCCATCTTTGGGCTGTGTTACGCCCTTTTTATTAAATGCTCGTACCTCATCTCATATGATTGGGAATGTAATTGTTGTATTTCAAAACATCTAACAACCACTAACACTTACTACTAACTGACATATTTTACAGGAAACACAACAGATTATGAAAATATGAGTAACAGGAGAATACATTCTACTGTACCAGTAGGAAGAGCAGTCTGCTTTATGCGTTATAAACATGTTTTGAGAACCATTGAAAGTAGGGCTGTGCAATTGATTGAAAATTTATGAAAATATGATCATGATTTCCATTTCGGCTCCTAATGAATATTTTGTACGTGATGTTTTAAAGGGTTATTAAACGCTGTTACTGCTGAATAGTGGAGTGGCGAGCGGCGTGATTGATTCAATGCATTCAACAGAATGGCGTAGCGAAGTAGGCTGACCATACATCCTCTTTTTCCCGGACATGTTCTCTTTTTGGGACAAAACAATTTGTCGCCTTCGCGTCTCGAGCATAAAAACATTCATTTTAAATTCAGTTTGAAGGAGAAGACAAACACAGTATGTATGACATGGTCAGCTCACATCAAATATCATATTCTCCTTGTTGCTATCACACATTTTCATTCTTTCTTATTTCTTTCTTATTTAAATTCTTCAAATGATGAAATTGCATCTCCCTGTTCTCCAGTCTTTACATCTTCCTGTTGCGATTTCTCTGGTCTCTCGCACACTTTAAACACTGTTCTGAGAGATCCTATTTGGTGACTTGGACTTGCATCATTTAGTCTTCATGTTCATGGCCATCCATAATTTAACCCTGACATTTGAAGTCCACATTTACTCTACGCCATGCTACATTTGGCAGACGCTTTTAACCGAAGAGACTTAAATGTAGTACATTTGTCAGTAGTTGGACAGGTCATACAACACTAGCAATTGTAAGCAACCAATATTATATCAGAATAGTTACAGCATATTGTCAACATGTCTACTACCACATCAATATATAATTAAATCAGCCAACAAAGTCCCTAGTGGCAAAGTGCCTAATACTAAAGTGCTACTAATTACATAAGAGCAGAAAATATGTTTTTTTTTTATATATATATATAATGCTAAATCATTACATTGCTTTTGTTTAGGTCTCATATAAAGTAACATGCTGTTTATTTATAAATTAAAAAAAAAGCTATAATAATAACAAAGGCTGAGCAGACTGTGGTAAACCTACATACATAACACTGGGAATATTAATGGTATGCTGCATGCAGACGGCTATTCTTCTCAAACTTCACACAGTTGTTGCAGGCTCATGTTTGCAAGTGCACATCCCCAAGTACTGCCAGAGCTCATTAAAAGCAAGCGTGTTTGTGTTCTCTGTTCAGCATGGCGGATTCCACAGCACTGTCTGCAGACATTGCGTTTGAACTCAAAAGTCTTGTTTTATTTGACTTGGTGCCACGATGTTGCCTCACTTAATTAATTAGCACTGGTACGCTCTCCTTCTCTGTTGTGTTTTTGCTGGAATATTTCATCGATGTTTTTTCTATGCAGATACACTGACGAACTGCGTATTGGAAGGGGTCACTAATGCCACAAGAGTAGTCATCTAGAGACTATTGACTAATGTTTTTATTATTGTTGTTGTTGTAATTATTATCATTAGGGCAGTATTATTTGGTTCTACTGTAGCCTATTCCACTCCCAACCAAAAGGGCTTGGCTTTGATCCTCAGCAACAGATTTCTACAGAGCCAGTCTTTACTTGCATAAAGACAGTGCTGGCTCAGAGAGGTATTTTAATTTACGTGCACAGATGCGTCATGGATGGGTGGTACAAAGAATACAGCCTTGTGAGTGACAATGCTAACAGCCAATGAAAAAAGACAGTACAACTTCCTGAAAGTGCTGTTGAGCTTACAGGGGTATCTGTATTAGGCGTTCAGCACAGAGTTGCTTATCGTCACCTTCTGAAAATAATATCCTGAGTCATTTTTTAACAAAACAAAAAATGTGTTTTGCCTAAATCATCTCCTCATGATGCCATCCACCTCTGGTAACATCGCCTGCATCCTCAGTTGAACAGATCCCGCCATTCTGCCCCTGTAGTATAACGGCCTATGTCAATATTTGGTTACATTTTCTGTGTTTTCTGAAAATATACCGTAAGCCATCTTTTTAGGAAGGTGGCGTTATGCAACGTAGTGTTGATGGACAGAAGAGGCTGAGACTAAGATTCCTATAACATCTGCCGTCTCCTTCATTCTAGTTATTATCCATTATATTCATTATGTTTTACATATATACAATGTATAATGTATGATATGATATAAATTCCACATAAACCGGCCCATTCCCGTGGAGTTAAGTGCCTGCATAATGCCCACATTATAACCATTTGGTAAACACTTAAAGCTGCAATCTCATATTAATAAATGTCCAATTTGCTTCCGACAGACATTTACATATTGTGGTGTCCAGGTGCGGCATTCACATGAACATTACATTAGGCTGTGTGCATGTACATGTAGGGCTGTCCTTGCGGTGATTAAGGGTGCCCCAATACCGCGGTCTGCGGTATTTTTTGTTTTTGTTTTGAATGGCCAAGTTCGTTGCGCAGAGCTTCCGAAATAGTGTGATTCTGGGGCATTTATAGACAACGTGATCTCAGTCCGTGGTGA
>JAODUE010033357.1:0-20930 GCA_027564755.1 Amblyopsis hoosieri
TAAGCTTTATAATTATTTGTGTAAATCATTGCTCTAAAATGTTTACGTTGAGCCAATGATATAATTTTATCAGTGTGGCTGCAAAATGGCGTCAATCCCGAATTACTCCCATTTTAAAATGTCTGGCTTTATAGCAAAATTACATGTGGCGTATTACAGGTGGAGTCATGGAGATGGACAGAGCCAGCATGGCATGGTCTTCAAACCTGTTCTTGAGAAAACCCAAGGGTGACGTCACGGAGGGATTGTTAATTTATATAGTCTACGATCAAAGTCTATGGTCATAACCAAAAATAACCAGGCTGAGCTAGTCCAGCAACTGATGTCAGGCTGCTCAATGGCTCTGATCTTTCTCTAGCAAAAAATGGGTGAACCTGCGGGTTTGGCCGATCCCAGTAATATAATAGGGATGGCGCGATCCAGTTTTTTTAGTCCCGATACCAGTACAGATACCGGCACTTATCCGATTCCAGTGTTAAATTAAGCTTTTAGTTAAGTTGCCAAGTAAATGACAGCTTATCTCCATTTTAGGACTTAGATGCATTTTAGAAACCTGCTGTTGATAGTGTGGCCTGGGTAGGTTAGACATGGCTGATGCTTGACAGTAGACCTACATGTGTAAATTAATTTAATTGGATTAGCCCCATGGATCGGTTACAACTGTCCAATTGCCACCGATACAGAGTCAGTATCGGACCGATTTCCGATCTCAGTATCGTATCGGTGCCATCCCAATAATATATTAATAATGGCTGCATAAACAACTGTAGGGGGTGGTAATGAAAAGTGACCTGAGGTGAAAGCTAAGACACCCTTTAAATATAAAATGGTAGCATAATATACATGTGGAAATGTTATGTAGCGCAACTATAAAATACAGTATATACTGTATATCTCATTAATTGAATCTCATTAAATAGAGTAGGACTGGTGTCTAACATTTCAGTAAGCCTGCAGCTCCTGTATGTTGCTGGACCATCTTGAGCACCCTATGCAAACTGTATTACAGCAGGTACACCTGCTCATTAATGCAAATATCCACTCAGCCAATCAGGTAGCAGCAGGTCAGTGCATCAAAGACTGCAGACCAAGAGGGTTCATGTGTTGCTAGGTCCACATATCAGAACAGAGAACAAATGTGAAGTGACATTGACAGGGAATGATTGCTGGTGCCAGGTAGCGGCCAGCTATCAAAATAACCATCATTAACCGCGCGTTACATACCACGAATCGAAACATCTGACCACATCCAGCCTCGAAGTGTAGTCTCTTCACCATAAAGTGGAGTCTATGCATTTTGGTACTGTAAGTGGTTTGCGGTTATGAGGCTGAAGTCTGCAGCGCAGTCAGAAACGAGTATTGCAGAAAGCCAGGGGGTTCCACGGTATAGATTTCGTTTTCGTCTTTCCTGTCTTTACAGCCTGAGCTATTTGGGTCCTCTGACATTCTAACATGCACGCACGCACACACACACACACCATGCAGGCCAAATCTGATGCAGGAAGAGATGAAACACTGGTACCTGAGGGGTAAACATACATAAGTTCTCTCTCTCACACGGGAGAAGGGGGAGAGAGAGAGAGAGAGAGAGAGAGAGAGAGAGAGAGAGAGAGAGAGAGAGAGAGAGAGAGAATACCTTTATACAAATATGCAGTACATCTTATTTCCCCATATTCCATTTGGCCCAGAAATACTGTCTCAACATCACAAGACATTATTTGCAGATTTCCATCCAGTTTCCCAGTGGCTTTGTGTATGTGTGTGTGTGTGTGCTTACTGTATGTGCACATATTTGTGTGCATGTGTGTCACTGTATGTCTGCCGCATATCGGGTCATCTCTGTTTGCTGACACTGGAATGTCTCCTTCTGTGTATCTTTGTGCACGGGGACAAATGTGCATGTAGGTGTGACCCAGCCAGGTATAAAACCTTTGCTTTGGGGATTTTCTCATACGAATCTAGGTTATTGCAGACAAAGGACTTGTGGAGGGGTTGCGGGGGTTAAACCATCCAGGATATGGCAACCCAAAAATCAAGCACAATGCATAAAATGCAATATTCCTTCGGTTTCCTGTGCTGGGAATGAATACGTGGTGTACTGTCCCCAGAGTGGTTACAGCCCATGAGGAGAGACGTCATATACTGCTAGGGCTGATAGTTAGTTTGGGAGGGTGTTCACGCAGAGTGTGAGCCACAGAAACTATCATAGACCCCCTCTAGGAGCAGATTGGGGAGCAGATTGCCACTTGCAACTTATACTACCTGCAATTTCAGCAGAGAAGAAGAATCCCGGCATTCCTGAAAGAGGGCCGGAAACGTTTATCATGTCGACTCTGCATATAAAATGTCTGCCTGAATTTGTCTCATGCTAAAGAAATCGTGAAGAAGAAAAAAACACGAAACTATAAATGACTATATGACTGCACTTGGGCATTGCAACAATAGCTGGGTTTACATGGACACTTTTTTTTTGTCTTTCCAAATGGAGTCTTTCCAATTGAAGGTTTCAGGATACCTGTTTACATGGGATGTCACCTAATCGGGTCTGGTGTTTACATGCGCCGTCGCAACTTATCGGAATTGATGTTAAACATGCACACAATAACTAGCTCATAATGTAACGTCTCCCGCTAGCCAATGGTGAAACCAGCTTTTAGTTATAGGTACGTCGGAGAGTGAGGCTATTTGTGTGACTGGTGCAGAAATGTACGGCTCCAGATGATGTCACAGTGAAACAGAGAAATATGCACACACAGAGATGCACACACACACTGGCCCTGGCTACCTTAACAGAGTATTGGCTACACCAGACATTGCTCCAAGTCCCCCAGCTCTGCCAGCGGGCGCACACTGTATAGCCAACACCCGCCAACAGAGCTCCATATGGTCAATTTTTATCAGCAAGTCACTTTTGGGCACAACACCAGTACTAACTCCCATTCACTTATTTGTGCGTGTCGCAGTTGATTTGTCCAGACAGTGGCGTTATAATACATCCATCCACAGTGGCTGTGCAGAATAGTTTACTGGCATCACATAAACGTAAATTGGGGCATGTGCACGAGAAAGCAACCAGGAAGTAATCGGGTTTAATTGTTTACAAGGTAGAATTCTTCTTTCAATCGGGTCATGGAACGGGGTAAACTACCTCTCTGCTTCAGAATGAAATTTCGATCGGGTTGGCTGTCTCTCTTCCGATCGTGGTGTTTTATATGGAGCATTTTCTTTCGGGTTGGGCTTTTAACTCGATTCCAGTCGTTAATAATAGGCTCCATGTGAACGCAGCTTATGACTTAACACCCAAACCTGTGCAGATGGATGGATGGATGGATGGATGATGGACTGATGGACAGACGGACGGATTGAGTGATGAATGTCAGGATGGAGAGCAGATGAAAACTGGGAGGAATATCGTGAAGGGCAAGGGGGACAGGGAATTGATCACAAACGTCACGGTGTGTGTCACTCAGAGATTCTGTCTAGATTTACCGTCCCGCGTGAGGCGAATTTAAATAGCAGAAGTCAACGTAAAAGCTAAACACAATGTAGCCCCGGCTTAACAGCTGCGTTTAGTAATAGCCCCATTTCAAAGGTATTCCTCACAAGAGAGTAAAAGGAGACACGTCTCCTCTTATGATTTGATGAAAAATAATTACGAGCACTGTTAATAAAACATGTACCTCAGATGTTCTGCTAGTGAGTCACTTGACACCCCCCTCACATACAAGTGTGTGTGTGTGGGTTTGTGTGTGTTATATTGTAGTAGAGACTTTCAGGTATCGATAAGGTTCCTGATAACACTAAAGGACACTCTAAAGCTATAAATAGCGCTCAGTGGAGCTATCTATAGCGCTGAACTCTAACATCTTAGCTATGGAGAAGTGCAGCAATATCATCTAGTTGTAAAACCCGGCCAAATCTCTCATTTTCAGATGTGAGGGATTAAAAAGCAGCAGAAGCCTTTCGAATTCACCAAGAGCACTGCTGCATTACGGCCTTAACAAGCTTTGTTCTCTAAAAATAACTAGGTGTGTGCCAGAGAAAACCACAGGCTGTCACTGAGGCACACAAACACACACACTCAGAGAGCAAAGTTGTACATTATGAGGTTTATAAATAGATTATGTACTTCAGTTACACTGTATACGGACCTAATTTGGGCAAGTGACGTTATCGTCCGACGTCGGCTATGACTGGGCAAAGTATGCTAGGCCCCAACAAGGTTTAAAATGCTAAGAGTTGTGCCAAGTGACGTCATACTTGGGCCCTCTATTAGGGACTATAGCTTAATTAGCGTGTATGTGTGTGTACAAAGGGGAAAGCACAACAGAACAGCTGCATGCATTTACAGCTTGTTCGTTTGAGCACAAATCCCTGGGTGACTACCCCTGCAGCCCCTGCTGTGCTCTATCATTTGCATTTGACACATACTCAGAAGGAATCAAAATGGCAGGCACTAGTGTTAATAAACGAAATATACTCGTCAACTAGCTTTTTTCCCCTGACTAAAACGAGACGATTGCGAGACGGCGACAATGTCCTTAAACACTGACTGTGACTATATTAGCACTAAATTAACTATAAACTATACTAACACTACATTAATACTGTTGACGAAAAAAAAGACACTAAAATGTAATTCATAAAATAAAAACTTGCGTACAATTACAAAAAATTTTTGTCAGTAGCCTACAACAAGGAGACACAATTATAGGCAATAATTTGTTTGAACTTTGTGTTCATTCTGTTTAACTTCCTGTACTGTTAGGCACGCATGCATGGTGCCGGTGCACGAGGAGCGAGTATGCGAACGCTGGTGTTGCACACAACATGCTAGGGAATAAGAGGCACTTAGATATTTGGTCGCATATAAATACAGTGAGACAAACCACTTGGGATTGAGGTATGTTAACATCTCGTTTGCAATAAACATGATTAGCTAACTTATTAGCAAACAATTTAGCTGTGGTATTAACTCAAAATTGTGCACTCTGTGCTTTATATTCATTATCAAACCAAGACCGATTAAGCCTGGTTAGCAGGTTGTGAATGAAATTAAATTTAGTGGCGAAACGAACGTAGGCTTGAATTGATCGGTAGATTGGCTACCGGTAGCATGCTATGCATGCGACTCCTTCAAGTATAAACTAGGCTTAGTTAGTAGAGCCTATGTGAGATGACCGTAATAAAGACTACAATTATAAATATGTATTTTGGTTAGACTGACCAAAATTCTAAACATAATTAATCTAATGGTTTAGAAACGACTGAATGAAAATTGAAAAATTATTCAGTGACCTAGACTTTAGGTTTTCTTATGACTAACATCAGAATAAAATTCACAGACTTTTAGTCAGTTAAAACTTGACAAAAATAAAATTTGACAGTTGATAAAAATTTACAAAAACTAACTGGGACATTTGACACAGGACTAAGGACTAATAAAAGAAATAGCTACCGAAATTAACACTAGCAGTCACCCAGAGCGGCACTAGACATTTCTGAAATCTTTTCATGTAAATTGTCTTCATAGGGGGTCCTGTCCATGAAGAAGAAAATCCTATGTGATGATCTCATGCTGTAACCTATAGTGTGGTTTACATCTCTCTATCGTAGTCTTAGTCAATTGATGCTACAGGACTTGCTTGTGAAATATGCATGGGGGGAAGGGGGGGGTTCTTTAGCTATACTATCAATGCATTTTACACACAATTATGAATGTGGAATTGTCCACATACTTGTTTTTGGAGTCAGTCCAACATTTTCTCTAGTGCCACAAATAGGTGAAAACCAGGTTAAATGTCTACCTACTGTACATCTTGAACCTTTTGACTTAGAAACACATGTTATGCCTCCTGGTGTCTGGGAGACTTCTGACAGTTTTGCTTGGTTTAAACGTCTGATGGCGAAAACACCTCTGATTGGCGGTGAGCTGTAATTGCTGAAGGCTAAACTAAAAATATGAAACTGCACAAACATTATTCAGATTTTTCGTTAATCATATATTTTATGAGGTGTACAGTATGTTAGGGAAAATAAATGTATGTTGCAAAACTCTTTGCCTGCTATTTGTTTATGCAATGCAGTATATACATGGGCATATAACTACAGTATAGTCATATTCATTCAAGCTAAATTACTTGGTGAGAGACCAGGGAATTTAGTAACTAAAATGTATCCTCTTACACTCTGCTTTTTTGGATGACTAAGATATACTCAGGTGGTTCAAGTATAATTTGACTCAACTACACAGAGAAACACATTGTCATCAATGTTCGGCACAGTCATCGAAGAAGAGTCATTACGCTTCCAACAAAGAACAATAGTTTTGATTATTTATGTAATTTAATGAGGGAAGATGTTTCACTAAATAATTTACCCGACATAATTAAAATATTTTATCAGTTTAATTAAAAAACGCTCACAGAGCGCTAGAGCGGAAACGGTTAGGACAATTACATATTTATCAGCTCATATTTCTTCCAGGTTTTCCCAACGTTGGGGGTTAGATGTCATTCTCCATCTACTGTTTTCAATAAAAATGACAACTCTAATCAAATGCAAACGACAATAACAGGTCTTGTTTCTATTGGTCGATATGACGTCCGTGTCCAAACAATGAAGAATGGGAATGAAACGAATGGCTGCAGAGGTAATGTCCCGTTCTGCTTTTTTGGGTTTGTCCCCAGACATTAGCAAGTGTAATTCCACAGAGATTTATTGGCCAGGCAATCTTACACGAGCAAAACAAGACCTTTAGCTACAAAGGCCTGGAAGTGAGGACAGGAAAACAATGTGCACAGGTGTGTTCAAGGGGTACGAGCGTGCACGTACTGTATGTGTGCGCGGCATGTGTATGTTTGTGTGCGTATCAGTGGCTGTGTGATCCATCATAATCATTCCCTCCATAATTAACATTTTCTCATTAATAGATCTGACCTCTTAATCACCATTCTGACCACAGAGTGTGTGTGTGTGTGTGTGTGTGTGTGTCTCTGAGTGTATGAAGAGAGAGTCAAATCAGGTGACTTATCAAATGCACCCACACAAGGTCAAGTCTCTGTGTAACAACACAGACAAACAGCGTGTGACCTCCTGTCATGTCAGATCAGCCGGAAGTCCTAATCGAGTCACAAGCACATAGGTCATCATGGTTCTCTCTCCTCTTCTACTATCTGTTTTGCAATTACTCCCCGCTCACCATGGACGCCCAGAGATCACACACACTGTTGTCTATCGCCCACGTTCTGTCCCATTCGTGTAGCTGTTTTGGTTTGGTGTACATAATAATTATCTGTTGCTATTCCAGCTTAGTTGTGATTAAAGAGCAGTTCTAATCAGTCACAGGTGCTCTACAGAGCACAGTTTAAGCTGCTGGCAGTGGATTGGTTGGTGGGAGCCTTGTAACAACAGTCCAAAACATCTCCTTCAATTCTCAATACCAATATATCCAACAGTAAGGACAAGGAAGGTAAAACCTAACAGGGTTTTCCAGCTAGCAGTGAAAAGATTACGGATGGCTGTGTCATAAACTGACATTCATACAGTACAATTTGGATAAATATAGTAGAAATTAAATAACAAGGAGCTACTGCCCCCGCGACCTGACTCCGGATAAGCGGGAGAAGATGGATCAATGGGTGAAATAACAATAAAAGTTACTGAAAGATGACTTCACCCCTCAGAGATGATTGTGATGGCGAGTTAAAATACGAGCATTTGAACGGATATTCTGCTCAACTTTACGTGAGCATGTTATTGATAATACTGTGGATATTAGGTAGCATAGTAAAAGAGCTCAAACTCCCAGGTCACATGCCATGCTGAAGCTTCGTGTGTTATCGTCCTAGGGTCGACACGGACATGAGAACAGAGGCAAACAACTGAACACGCTACCTGGTCCTGAAGTTAGAAGGGTGAGGGTGTCCGTCATACAGGGACAGGAAGTCATACTCCTCTTCTATGGCGAACGACAGGAAGAGAAGCTGGATCCTGCTCCCTTCTTCTCCAACGATGACCCAGGTACAGTTGGCTCCATTGGGGTAGCCGTAGGGAAAGCCTGGAGACTCTATAGTGCCGTTCCGCCCCTTCAATGTACCGCCACATGTATATATAAAACCTGAAAGAGCCAAACAAGAGCAATTATGTATTCATCCTTAAATTAATACATTAAAGGCAGGGTCAATCATTTTCACTTGTTAGCTTTGAGTTCAAGTCAACACTTCCTCAGAAGCTCCGCCAAACACATTCAAATGCATTGCAAAGCCATGGGCATTGTTGATGTGAGCGGTGTTCGCCACTCTGTTTATGTTCCTATTTACGGAGCCAGGGCTGTGTTGAAATACCGGATTATTTTTTGAGCACGCACAGAGAAATATAAGCCACTGAAATGCATGGCGATATTTGGTGAATTTGACGAAAAGTGCTTTATTATCTTACAATTACAGTAGCTTACTGACTATACCTTTAAAAGAAAACACAGCAAAATGTTGTCCTCTCTGGTTGCTAATTGAAAGTGAAGACAATCGTATCAGCAAGTTCAAAGGGTTTCATACTTTGGTAAGACCAATTAAAGTAGGCCTAAGCAAAAATAACCCCCACCCCCAAAATTGTATTATGCATATTTTATTATGCAGTAACCAATCGAATGAAATATAACTTAAAGTGAAGCTATGGCGCCATGCTGCATGAAATATTAATGTGTGCAACCCACACACACACACACACACACACACACACACACACACACACACACACACACACTAATAAGGAACATCAGAGCAAAATAGCTAGACATGTAAACGTTGTCACAAACAAAAACACACTGTAACTCACGCACTCCACATTGACTCAATTGACGCAATTCACCCATGACGTGCTGTATGAAAGCAGTGACGTTGTTCCATCAGAGGTGATGTCATTTCTAATCCACTTTAGAGGGGTGGGCAGCGATCGTTCTACCGACATAAAGCATTACTTCAAACCCATGGAGATACCAGCGGGTGGGTATGTCTGTAGAAAGTAGGCCAATTTTGCTCTAACGTTTCCAAATTCTTTGATGTTGATGCCTGAGTGCATGTTAATGGAACATACTGTATAGAGCTGGCACAGTTGAACCAATGTACTGTAGAGAGGAGGACACTGCGATAGGTTTCATAATAACATTTGAGTCATAAAGTTTTATAGATCAACCTGTCCTTCTGAAAACAACCCCGTCCACACTTCGTGTTACTTTTAGCACTTGGGAGCTAGTAGGGTTACACTGCCTGCAACCCTCACAATTGGCTGGCTGAGTGGGTCATGTGATCATTCATGCCTTTGCCTGCTGGCTTTCAACAGTCCTGCATCTTTAAGATCCTCACTGGCCTTAACACTAGAGTTCTGCAATCTGTCATGATTGATCCAATTAGGTCTTGCCTATTGATTGCTACTTACAGAGATGAACATATCATGATTGTATGATAGCAAATCAAGCTGGCATGTCACTTATATTAGAAGCATGTTTTGCTACCCTGCTTGGCTTAGTCGATTTCTCTCAGGGATTTAAAATCCATATTTATCCTGAATCCTCATGTCTGTCTGTATCTCTCTCTCTCCCTCTCTCTCTCTCTCTCTCTCTCCCCCTCTTCACGACGGAAATGGATTTAATAAACTAATTATAACAGGGCATAATAATGTTCCTGGATTTATGAGATCATAATGTATTGGAAGTTGGCCTTAATAACTGATGCCCTCTTGGTAATGTCAGTATCCAAAAAGGTGTATTGACAAAGCCATTTGTAAGGGATTCCTGCATTTTAAAAATGCAAGTGTTTTAAGGTGTGCAGTTTTATCAGGTGCCGTAACAATGGCCTTGAAAGAGGCTCAGTCAATGAGAATATATTAGCATATGCATTCTGACTTAATCTGCTTATTCCTCAGAGGGAGAGAGAGAGAGAGAGAGAGAGAGAGAGAGAGAGAGAGAAATAATGAGAAATTGGATGAAATCTGCCCTTTACCCAGTGATGCAAACAGTCTCATACTTGCATACAAACACTATAGTGTGCCTTGAAAGAAAGTTAATGATATCTTTGGGGAGGAATGAAACATAAAAAATACTACATCCTATGAATGAGTTAGGTTCCTCATTATAGCTGTATTACTGTGTGTGTACTGTGTACAAGTGTTTGTGTGTGTGTGTGTGCCATCAAACTCTACTGTATATTAGTGACACAGCATTAATGGGGTGTTGGGATGATAGGAGTAGTAGCAAATCAGAGGAGGTGGAGAAGAAGATATGCATTTTAAGCAAGGCAAACACAATACATTTATCTTAATGTTATGAACCTAGTGTTGTAAGTATGCATGAGTTGGGTGGGCTGTTTAAAGGTGGTTAGTGTTTAAAGTGTTCGCTACACAGCTCAACACTGTGCCAGTTATAAAGTTATGCTTATCTAATGATTGGGCGATTTTGATCTTTTGGAGAGCATCTTCAAATAACCATTTCTATCTGAACATAGTCACAACACAACCCAAACAAACAGAAAACAAGGTCTCACCCCATTACATTGTGTTATCCAATGCAGTTGTTTCTCAACTTGTCAGCTTAATTGGTGTTTATGTTTTGTTCTTGTTTGAATGTGTCTGTTTATTGAACTATACAGTTACGCTTTTATCATTGTTCAAATAGAACCAAACGCACATTGAAGTACCAGCACCCTCTACAGGCTGAACACATTGTCTGAAAAGAGATGCCACCTGCCCTATAAAACATATTGTAGCAAATAACAGCCAACACAAGAAAGTGCAATAATACGTGTTCAGCCTATAGAGGGTGTTGTTCCTGCAGTTTGATTTCAGTGTATGCTAAGGGTGCACTTTAAGTACACGTTTGATTTAAGCATCAACTGTCATATGTCAGAACTCTCGGCCCTTACTGATCTCCACTGAGTGTATCTCTCCAATTAGAACCATCACCCTCCTGCCTTTCATCTTTATGGGCCTCATTAGCTAATATGACTACTGGGACACAGGACCAATTCTGCATAATGCTAGGCCAATTATCCACAACGGAAGCTGTACCAAAAGCGCCTGTGTGTATGTGTGCATCTCTGCCTCGCTACTGTGCTTTGTGTGTCACACCCTTGTTTGCCCAGAGCATATCAAGCCCATCACAGTGACAGGTGTAATGGCTAACGGCAGGCTAAGCTGCAATTAAGGGCCCCATATCTCTGGCCTTTCACAACCAATCAGAGCTGTGATGTGAATAAACCAGGAGGGACTGGCCTTAGAGTGGAGATATACTGTATGAGCATGCACGCATGGCCACACACGTGCACACACACACAAAGCGTGAGATATGAGGGATGGAAAAAAGGATAAGGGCAGCTGCACATAGATTGATGTGTATTGGGGAAACAAACACATGTTAAATGACACTAACACAATCAAACATATAGATAAACACACAGTTACTGTACACAAGGCATACACATTCACATCTAGGGTTGGGTAATAAAACCCGGTGCCAATATTGCTCCAGTTCCTATACAATCTGTAATGGACCGAATTAGAGCGCAAGTTTGGGTACCTCATTTTCATGCCACTTAAGACTACATCTACATTAATATGTTTTAGTTTATAAACAGTGTTTTAAAACTTAAACCATCTCCATCCAGACAAGTGTTTTAGCTCCGTATAATATATCTGCCCATACGAACACGCATGGAAGCGCATATCACACCAGTCAAGTACACTGGGCATGCACGTGCCAGGTTAAACATTTACTGAAAGCAATATTTGACTATAGGGCGGTCATAAAAACGTTTCCTCTGGTGCTCCGAAATGGACGTAACTAGCTACATTAAACATGCTTAAAATGCCTAAAGCAAAAGGTTCTAAACAGAGATGCACCGATTGACCGTACGGTTACATTACCAATCATATATGCCTATGTTTAACTGTGTGCAGGCACCAGCATAAATGTGCCACAAAGACGTTCACTCCCCCCTTATTCTTATGGAATAAAAATAGTGACAAAAGTATTGTACCTGTGAATAGTGATTTTTATCTGTAAAAATTATTTGTAACTGTAGAAATAATTTGTACAAAAATAATTTCCAACACATTTGTAGAATGCATGTCTACATTTATGCATTTATTACAGATGATGACAGTGGATATAAAAAGTCTACACACCCCTGTTAAAATGCCAGGTTTTTGTGATGTAAAAGAATGAATTAATGTGACGTATTACAGCACTCTTTTTGGGTAGGAGTCTATTAGCATGGCACATCTTGAAGTGGTCACTACTCTACTTTGCAAAAGCGCTCCAAATCTGTCAGATTGCGAGGATATCGCCTGTGCACAGCCCTCATCAGATCACCCCACAGATGTTCAATTGGATTCAGGTTTGGGCTCTGGCTGGGCCATTCCAAAATGTTAATATTCTTCAGGTGAAACCATGCTTTTGTGGATTTGGATGTGTGCTTTGGGTCGTTGTCGTGCTGAAAGGTGAACTTCCTCTTTATCTTCAGCTGACACCTGAAGGTTTTGTGCCAAAATTGCCTGGTATTTGGAACTGCTGCCACCACCATGCTTCACTTTGGGTATGGTGTTCTTTGGGTGATGTGCAGTGTTGTTTTTGCGTCAAACATACCTTTTGGAATTATTGCCAAAAAGTTCAACCTTGTTTCATCAGACCATAACACATTTTCCCACGCACTTTTGGGGGACTTGATATTTGGTTTTGCAAACTTCAGCCGGGCTTAGATGTTTGTAAGAAAAGGATTGCCACCCTACCCCATAGCCCATTCAAATGAAGAATACGGGACATTGTTGTCACATGTAGCACACAGCCAGTACTTGCCAGACATTCCTGCAGTTCCTTTAATGTTGCTGTAGGCCTCTTGGAAGCCTCCCTGACCAGTTTTCTTCTCGTCTTTTCATCCATTTTTGAGGGACGTCCAGTCCTTTGTAATGTCTCAGTTGTGCCATACTTTCTCCACTTGATGATGACTGTCTTCACTGGGTTCCATGGTATATCTAATGCTTTGGAAATCATTTTGTACCTTTCTCCTGATTGATATCTTTCAACAATGAGATCCCTTTGATGCTTTGGAAGCTCCCTGCGGACCATGGCTTTTGCTCTGAGATGCATCTAAGAAAATTTCAGGAAAATCCTAGAACAGCTGAAATGTATTTGTGATTAATCAGTCACTTTAAATGATGGCAGGTGTGTAATGACTTCTATTTAACATGAGTTTGAATGTGATTGATTAATTCAGTCACATCCCCAATTAGAAGAGGGTGGGTGTGCACACTTACACAACCAGGTTATTGTAACATTTTTCATTTTCCCCCCTTCAAAAATTTCAGTTTTTTCCCCCAATTGAATTGTTCACATTAAAGGTGTAAAGAGTTCTGACATGATTTATCTTTGTCTCATTCTTATATCATCACAAAAACCTGGCATTTTAACAGGGGTGTGTAGACGTTTTATATCCACTGTATGTCAATAATGTCACGTCAGCAGCACTTGGAAACACATGCAACCATTCATTTCTTAGGCACTTTCTTATTTACAACTCGAGTACCTCTCTTTGCAATCATCTGTGGGCAGCCCAGATTCAGGTCAATGGCTTCACAGTAGTCCTGGGCAAGAAGGGCAGCCTGCACAAACACCTCCGGGTCGTTGGCACAAAACTGTCAGAAACACACCCACGTTGAATACAAACAGAAGACAAATATAATTAAGCCCAACAGCTATGATTCTCAGAAACTCTGAGGGTTGCCTAACATGTATATGCAATGGTCAATCATCCAAAAAATGATTTTCAGAAAACTACTGCAATGCTGCGGAATGCATAAAAGAGTGCTGCAACAGCATCAATGTAATAGGATTGGTGCTCAGTGAATCCAGGGTGTGGATAACAAGCAAACAATAGATGTTGAAGATGTACGACTATGATTCAATAAATATTCATGGCACTCAACTCCAAAAGAGTAAAAATAAATAAGCCTTTAATAGGACAACATGGCAAAAATTAAACAAGCCTACAAGCCTTCAGGGTACCCCGGGGTGCTTGCAGGCCGTAACGTGTAGATGCCCTTTTTAAATGTTTTGTTGTCGCACGTCTTCAACGCCATTTGTTTGCTTATTACAATGTTGCCTTTTATAGAGACCTCTGTATGTTCTGAAATTTATGTTTGCTAAATGTTTTAATTGTATTTAACCAAACACATGCCCGCTTTACTAGGTTGGAAGGAGGGGATTCCTCAATTTTGAGTCCCTTCCGCACAATTCCCAAGAAAACCACTTGGGTAGGATATGAAAGGCTCCTATTAGAGGTCAAAGTTAGCAGGTGAAAGGCAGGCTTGTTAGGCATCTTGACACCATGATGGAGGGAGGCAGCCTACCTGAGTGATGAGAGGTCGGTCCTCCTGACACAACTCATTGTAAAGGTTGTCTCTCCTGTAGTTGGCGTCGCGGACAAACACCTGCGCATGCAACATGGGAGAGTAGCAGAGCTGGGCGCCATGGCGGCGACTCAGCAGACGCCAGGCCAACTCGCTCTGGTCAACCATGGGTGCCACCACATAACGTGCCCCATTCAGTGTTGTTCTCCAGAACTCAAACCCTTGGAGTTTTGGCATCGCAGCTGTCTGGAACTAGGATGGAATTTAATTATTCAAGAACCAGATTAATTATTATATACCTGAATACATATTATATAGTGACCCATAAATTAGAAGGTTGCAAACCATTTACATTCTAGATTATTATCTTAAAGGACATGCTAGAAATCATAGCATGTTGTTAAACTGACCACGTCTGAGAACCACAGCCTTAACATTATGTGGATTTATCGCTAAGCCCGTTTAACTAGAGTCGTTTTAGGAAGGTTACCGATACATAAACTCCCCTTTCGGCACACTCCAGACACGGTGGCCGGTTTCACCATTTCCCGCTTGTGATCAAAACATTAGCTCAAAAACACAACACGCACATAACAACACACATCGTGTTGAGCTCATAGTCGGTTTAAACCCACTTCATATCGTACATATGACTTTGTTTCAGATGTACCACAACAAAACAGTCTTTCGACATGCATGGTGTCAGTGAGTTAGCTACCGTACCTTGCCTAATGTATAGATATAGTCAACGCATTGTTCCGCATAAACCAGTCAGGTAAAAAATATAGCACACGTGAAACGTGCGCCTAATGTCCAAACAAACCTCAACATTAATTATTTACCTGTGTCATTAAAGCTATACTAGATGTGTGAGTAGTCCACTACAATTTGCAGTTAGTTGTGTAACAGTGAAATATGACCGATGGGATCCAAGTACCAGGCAGGCAGACAGTTCTCTTGCAATTTCATTACACGTGTAGGTAGACCTACTATGAAAACACAATTTCATTGTTTTTAATAGCTACACATTACGATTGTCTGAGCGGATTAGCTGCTAATGTATAGGCACTACACAGGGATGGGTAAAATACAAATTACATCAAAATATAAAAAATATAAATAAAATACCAAATACCCTAATTGTAAGTGTATCAAAATGAACGACATAGACTAATACAGCAGCCAGGCTGCTGTATTAGTGTATCAAAATACACTACTGTTTTTTTGTATTTTAAAAATACCAAAAAATGATTTTCCAATAGAGCATGAAATCACTTGGCCTATTTCACCTAGCCATAACCCTTCACAGCCCTTGACTCAGTTAAAGGTATAGTCAGTCTTTCTGGAGAAAGCTTGTTGATATTTTAACTAGAACAAAACAAAACACCTCTTATTCCTTCAATGCCACAGGGTGCTCCCTCAGAAGCTCCGCCCACACATTGGAAACATACTGTTAAGGCTAGGATATTGTAAATGGTAAATGGTCAATTTTAACCAGAACAAAAACACCTCTTCCTTCAATGCAATAGAGAGCCTATGTCACTTCCGCATTATGGGACCTATGTTCGAAAAAAATATGTACAGTAACGGTAGTCAACGGCGAGAATAACATTATTTTAAGATCCAGTTTGCCTTGTGACATGAAGTACGCATATATGTTTGACTATTTAAAAGAAAATTCTTTGAGTGAAGAAAGTCTCAGATTGTCATGCATTAGTTGAAGTATAAGACTGTGAAAATATGTAATTAGTAAGACTACAAAACCCTGTGTCACGTAAATGTCATGACGTTTTCGCGCCACAATCCACAAGCCGAATAAAGCATTGTTTTGGTGACGTGTGTTGTGCAAGACAAAAAGATGCAGTTCACTGAGCGGTTACACAAAAAAACTAAAGATTACTCTATAGTTTCACAACAAACTGCAACGTTCTTGACTTGACCAATCATCTTTTAAATAGACGTGTACCTCGTGTTAGAATTCAAACGGAGTCAAAAAATAATTGTATTCTCGCCGTTGACTACCATACATATTTTTTTCAAACTATGGTCTCATAATGCTGAAGCGACTTCGGCTCTATATAAGGTGCTCCCTCAGAAGCTCCGCCCCACACATTGGAAACATGCTGCGAAGGCTAGGATATTGTTGTGTGGTGCGGTGTGCACCCCTTTGTTTACGTTTCTATTTACAGATTGAGGACTGGATTATTTTATCAGCATGCACATGGAATAGGCAGCTAGCAAACCGTGAGTAAATATTTGCTGAATGTGACAAGAGTGTATTATCTTATATTAAAAAAAGTTACTTTAACAAAGAGCTCTGCCAATCAGCCAAGGAAACAAAAAGGAAGTTGGAGGGTCTACCAAGCCGGAATCAGATTATCCTTGTGTTCTGGTGTTGTCCCGCTGAGTATTAGCCTGGCTTCGCCAGAGTATTGCTCTCAGCTCAATTGTTTTTGCTGAGATTATAGTCTGGAAACAGTAATAACAGCCACCCTGGATGGTGGACCAATCAGCAATCAGTTTGGGTTGCTAAATGCAATGATGTTGAAGCTATGTATTGAAGTCAAGTGCTCGAAATGGTGATAAAGCTACAGTAGATACAAACAGTTGTATCAATGCTGATTGGTTAAAGTTAAAGCCTGTCCAATAGTTTCAAAATTAACCAGAGGTCTATGGCCATTAGTATGAGGCCACTGCAAACATTCCACTGGAGCATGTCCAGTGGAATGGTCCCTGGTCAGCAAATGATATTTGGGTCTGGTTACACCAGGCTACCAGTCAGAGGCTGCACCAAATAAACATATCACAGAAAGTATTTTTAGTATTTACTACAAAATACAAATCACTATTGTGATACAAAATATGAAGCTATTTTTAACAACCCTATCAAATACAATTTGACAAAATACTATTTTGTATCTGAAATACATATTTGAAATATATGTATCATACATACTGCCTGACTACACACTTTAGAAAAGATATCAAAGGTGTCCAGTAGCCTAGTTGATATTAAATATATTACTCTAAGATTGGGATATTGGGATACAATGTAATCTTGTTGTTGCCTAATGTGACTCTTTCTGCTGTGCATTATTGTGTATTGATCCTATTAACTGTAATGGGATACCCTCTGTTTAATCAGTCTACACCCTAAAACCAGCAGTAAAACCATCAACCTCCGAAGCATGGAGCACACAATGCACACCATTTATAGTAACTCATTTGCGTCTCACACAGTGTCTCACAAATCTGTCCCCCAAGGGAATTGGTATAGGATATTGCATAACTGTAGCCTACTGCAGGCTACATTTGAAAGTAGACATCATTCATCAGATGTAATGTAGACGATAATGAAGTAAAATTGATTTCTTATTATGCTCCCTGCAGATAGGAAAAGTAATTACCCTGGCGAATTACCAATATATTTTCCTGTGAACACCTGGACCTACACTGGCTTCCTGTCATTCTCCTTATTTTAATTTTAAGTAACTGATGGAGATCATGCGGGGACTGAGTCTCACCTGGGAAAGCACTGAATTTGATGAGGGTTATATTCAGGAACTCTGTTGACCTTCTGCTATGTTTATTTATGTGATTTATCCAGGTCCAAAGAGAGCAAATTGTTGAATCACTCAAAACTTCCAACCTTTACATGAAATGAGGTGTGTGTGTGTGTGTGTGTGTGTGTGTGTGTGTGTGTGTGTGTGTGTGTGTGTGTGTGTGTGCGGGCGTGCAGGTGTGCGCACATTCTCTGGCATCTCTTGCATACGTGCTGAACAGACAATCCAGGCTGAACCCGGCCCACAGGCAGGTGAAGGCAGAGGTCAAGGGTCAACTTGTGCAACAAACTCAACCTTGTGAACCTGATGGACACAAAGAGCTAAATGGTTCCTCCAGGTAAAGGAGAGAAAGGGAATGGATAGGTGATTACACCAGTGAGTGAGTGAGTGAGTATGTGTGCGCGTGTGTGTGTGTGTGTGTGAGAGAGAGCGAGAGAGAGAGAGAGAGAGAGAGGGAGAGAGAGAGAGAGAGAGAGAGAGAGAGGGAGAGAGAGGGAGAGAGAGAGGGAGAGAGAGAGAACTCAGAGGAGAGAATCATAACAGCGCTGCTAGAGTTGATACAGAGGAATGTCATTCAGATAGAACAGAGAGTGAGTTTTTACAGACTGCATTACTGATTTGTTACACTGTAAAATGAACTTTATATGACCATAAAGATACCCCAGTATACTAGAGCCCTCCAGGCCTGGTAAAAAGTGTAACCTCCCTCTCTGTAAAATAGTCTCAAATACTCCCTCGTCCTTGGGCTGTACTGTGTAAAGCTCCCACCTGTGTGTGTGTGTGTGTGTGTGTGTGTGTGTGTGTGTGTGTGTGTGTGTGTGTGTGTGTGTGTGTGTGTGTGTGTCTCCACAGCTTGCATTGTCTCGACACTACACAGTATACTGTAATTAGTCTGACTGTGAAAGGGGCTGCCATTATACATCGTACTGGATATTTGACTTTAATTAAAGGAAGGTGGGGGGATTGTAGACCATCCTGATCTCACAATCTACAGACTGAATGGCTTATGGGAAAGTGTTATCAAATGTAAATCTTGATGTTTGATGTTGTTTCACTCTGCATTCATGTCTTGGTCACAGGAAAGCATAGTTAATTTCCACTGCAGTTGTTTCCTGGAGGTTTACTCATGTGGGAATGTAGCTCCAACCATACAGTGTTCTTATACTGTACTCTATTAAGCACAAGTTGTTTGGATAACTGTGGCAACAAGCATGGAGCCTGCATGGAGCCTGCATGCAGCAGCTATACCAATAAGCACATTGGGTCAACTGGAGTTTAAAGATGCACAGGATAACAGGATAGTGGCATGTATAGTTATTCTTTGTGCTTATGAGGCATATTCGTCAACAGTTTTGAGGCACAAAGCAGCATATCCTGTTTTTGGTTATCCCCATTTTGTCATGGTAAATCTGACAGCTGACTATGCTTCATTATGGGTTATTATTGGATAGAACCTTGGGCCAGTGCACCATGGAAACTGAACAATAATGTTCTGTCCTGATGTCATACTGATGTGGAACATTATTGCAGGTTCATAATGTATACTTCATATAGGCTTACATTGATGCATTTTAATCCATGTCTGATATTCCCTTGGTTGCAGGAAACCCAAGAAACTTTTTATGGTACAGCTCATGCAAAATGTGATTATGGAGAATATGAGTCATCATTGTTGATTTAACAGACTGTCACATATTTTGACACTGACTAGTCCGTGACATATTGAGGCCACATGCTGGAATAGCATGAGATAGGTTTGCTCTTGTCGCAATGTAGCAGTGCCTTGGCCATGGACATGTGGCGTTACGTCGCATTACCTGTCCTGCCACTGTAGTGGAAGCATCAAACTCACCCTTTATTTGGTTCTATGACATGTCTCCCCATCTGTATGTACTGGTATGTGCATTGACTGAATCAAGGAGATGCCTGAAGGCAAATAGGATCACACGCACACGCACATACACACACACACACACACACACACACACACACACACACACACACACTCGTCGTCTGCAGCTATCAAGCACATCACAGGAAACACAAGCCAATTTACAGAGAGAGAGAGAAATGGGTGTGCAAGGAGCCATAATCCTAACACTGAATTCCCACAGTTACCACAAACTAGTGTGGACACACACACATGCATGCATGCACACAAAATGCACGTGCACACACAAGACATTGTACCTTAGAGTGAGTTATATCGCTCCGTCTCTCTCTCTCTCTCTCTCTCTCTCTCTCTCTCTCTCTCTCACACACACGCACACACACACACACACATGCACACACACACACACACACGCACGCACACACGCACACATGCACACACAAAAAGAGTAAGTGATATTTATCCTCCCTATTTCAGAGCCATAGGGTTAATGAGGGCCCGTCAGATACACAATTTCTTGTGTGCGTGTGCACACTCACGTGCATCTGTGTGAATTAGGATTGTATTATGATAGGGCAAAGTGTATTCAAAGTAATGAAATGTTGTTTAAAAGCTGTGTGTATGCATGAGTGTGTATGCATAGAATATGTTATGCTAATGTGGGGTCCAACACACACATTTCATAAATATCACAGCCCCAAAATATATGCAACGTTATTATTTATTAAATGTGATCATTTTCGTGAACCTAGGTTTTCATAGCCTATAAAATGTAGTTTCTCACTTTTCTATTTTGAACAAGAATAACTATAGACAGCATGTTATGGTGGGGGATTATGGGCAAGAGGCTGCTGTGTGTATGTGTGTGTTAGAGGGTAAAATAAATTTGACTAACTCTAGTTCCAGGTGTTGCCTGGGGGACGAAGGCGAAGTGGTCGCTCTCTCTTTACTGCCGCCTTCTTCCTTCCTCCAGCCCCATTCGTTAAGGGGGAAGGGAGTTTGGTGTGTGTGTGTGTGTGTGTGTGTGTGTGTGTGTGTGTGTGTGTGTGTGTGTGTGTGTGTGGGGGGGGGTGGGGGGG
>JAODUE010033368.1:0-12389 GCA_027564755.1 Amblyopsis hoosieri
TTTATAGCTCTATCGAACTATTTCATGCTTTTTCTGCTTTATTTAACATACTTCGTTTCGAAAGGTCACTGAATTCGACAGGACACAGAATTAGGAGTAACACCGGTAAATATGAAACTATTTTCAGTTATCTTAAACCATTTAGTACCAGCAGCAACCATACTATACATATTTGATCCCATTCCCAATGTGACATTTCCTATTCACCTTATAAGCAGCATTTACTCACATGTCCCAAAAACCTATTACATTTAGACTAAAGTACTGGACCGGTACGGTATCGGTACGGTAGCATACCGTAGCCTAAAACAACGTTTAATATTAATAATATAACAAAGTTGGGACAGTCTGGAAAATGCTAATACCGGTACCGTACAGCAAAGATCCTATTTAGCGATGGCTGTGTAGAAGAACAGGTGTTCTTCTGTCAGGAAAAGTGATTTCCTGACAGATAGTGATTTTGCGCGCTCCCGCGGTCGGCAGCCTGTTAAATCTGAATCGCTATAGTCTACAGCTGCAGTTTTCAGTAAACCAAAACGTACGAATTAATCTGAGTTATTGTCTACGATAATAGCAAAGGTGTGTCTTTGTGACACTTATGCTTCTTGTAAAAAAATTGTGGCCAAATAAATGTTTGCAGTTTTAAAATAATTCATGACGATTTATATGGCAATGTGCTACTATTTACGATGTTTGTGCATGTTTGGTATGTAGACGTGGAATATTGTTTATATTTCAAACAAATGTACTAATAGATTTTATATCAAAATAATAATATATTTTGCAATTAATCCTTGCCTTATCATATGAATACCCAATTCAGTCTTTTTTTTACCAGTTGAAATCGTAAACACGTACATTTAGCTCATTTCACGAGGGTTATATTCCGCGGGACCGCGCAAAATCACTTTCTGTCAAATCACTTTTTGGCACAGCACCTGTTCCGGATTATTTTGTCAGCATGAACAGAGAATGGCAAGATAGTGAAATGCGAGGAGATATTTGTTGAATTTGACAAGAAGTGTTTTATTTTCGAATTAGCTTACAATAGTGTACTATACCTTTTAAGGAGCATCCTGAAATAGATTTGTTATACTTCTGTCTTACTGTTTTCTTGCCTTGATATCAACTTAAATAAAAACTTCTATCAGTCTCTGCTATAGAGCCATGTCTGCATCATCATCCATTCAGGACAATGGTCATGAACGTGAAGAAGTGGATGCGTCTGCGCAAGTGAGAGCCCGCCAAATGCTATGGTGCTACTGTAGTGTTGTTTGACGGAAATACTTTTTTTACAAGCTGCACCACCATTCTGCCTGAATATAAATGTTTGAAACAAACCGCACACACGCACACACTCTGACCCTTTGTGGTGAAACACACACCGCATCTGTGAACAGCTAGATATGGGATGGTAATGCACACTAAATCTACACAGACATTAAACAGTTCTCTCTATCAACATGCACATCTTTTAGATCAATTTTAGCTGATATTATAGTTTGTAAACCCTGTTCGCATTAGCGTTTAACCCACCCTAAATGTCACCCCAATGGTGTAATATATTTTTGATTTATTTTGTTTTACATTAATTATAGTTTGAAGTTGTTTCTATCATGTATAGCCTCCAGAATAATAAAAAATACTATTGTGCTATTTAAATGTGACCAGATAATTTGGATGGGGGCGCTACCTGGTCATTTAAATCGTGTGTGTGTGTTTGTGTGTGTGTGTGTGTGTGTGTGTGTGTGTGTGTGTGTGTGTAGATAATAGATCTCTTGACCAGTGGAATAATCATCAGTGACCACCAGAACCTCACATCACTGCCATATATTAAAGGTACCCTTCATCGCCTCTTCACAATCCACATTGACCTCTCCGCCTCCTAGCACTAAATGCTAACTCAAGTTTCTTACTAAAATGTTTAAATTTTCTCTCTACCCAACAAAAAACCCTGTTCTGCACTTATGTATTTAGCACTTACTTCAGTATTAGGCACCTTATTATTCAGGCCACTGGGAACTTTGTTGGGACGATTTAATGATATATTGACGTGGTAGTAGACATGATGACAACATGCTGTAACTATTCTGATATAATATTGGTTGCTTATATTGCTGAACAGAACATTATCCAAATTGCAGATGTAAAACTCACAGTAAATGTAATGTTAAAAGAAAAAGTACTATTTTAACTCTGTCAGGCTATGGGAGCGAGTGGTGATATAAAGAGAAGTGAGATGTGATTAAGTCTCTCTCTCTCCCTCTCTCCCTCTCTCTCTCTCTCAGATGCCTCCTCTGTGTCAGAGAGAGATGGCTTATTCATCAAGAAACTGGAGCAATGCTGCACTCTGTTCGACTATGTGACCTGCCCACCCACCGACTTAAACTTCAAGGAGGTGAAGAGTGAAGCGTTGACAGAGATGAGAGATTTCATTAAAGCACAAAATGACATCAGTAAGTGCATCTACCCCGCGGCCTTGAGAATGGTGAGCATGCACACGCACAAACGCGCGCAACGCACACAAATTTTCTTGAATACGGAGGCTTGCTGGTTTATGCTTGACACAAGCATAGAACTAGAGTTATAATAATTATAATAAAGACATGTATCTAAGAAAATGTAATCATCTCCCATTCCCTGACCATAAGATGGATTTATGGGTCTTGAGACAATCTAGTGACCAAATGTGTGTGTGTGTGTGTGTGTGTGTGTGTGTGCTCCAGATCTCAGTAAACCTGTTTAGAACCAGGCAATCTTCCATGTGCCCACTGGAACCCCAAGACGATCCTGAAGTTGGCCCTAGGAGGGTATGTGTTATGCATAATGCTGTAGAGGTCTGGTGCATTTATTGGCATTAAACCCCGGACACATTGCAAGCGACTAGTAGCGACGTATCGACGAGAGACAATAGAAGGTCAATGAGATTCAGCGACTTGAAGCGACGACAGCCGAAGTAACGGACGTCGACGCGAAGTGGGCGGGTACCGAGTTAAACTAATCTCAACCTCAGGCGACGCGATTGACAGATTGACTGAAACATTTTGAGTGGGAAAGGTGAGAGAGGGATTACCTAGGCAACCAGAGCCTGGAATGCAAACAAACGACCGACTTTCAACAACAAATCGATGGACGACAAGCGCATCGCTTGCAGTGTGTCCAGGGCTTTAGTCTTAACAACTTTGATAGAAGAAACAAGATGGAAAATTCTGAAAGGATGAAATACCATAATGTGACTCTCTCTCTCTTCCTCACTCCAGCTGATATATGAGTTTGTCCTCTCCCTCCTGGAGTCTCCAAAATTAGACCCAAGGTTCGCTGAATTACATTTTAAAAAGAAGTTTGTCACGAGGGTAAGAACTGTATATCAAATATTTTGAATCAATGTCATTGTTTATTTCAATGTTCAATATACAGAAAATACAAAAACATATACTAGAAACAACTAAAGTTAATGCAAAGATAATCTAAATGTTTTTCCCCAAGTAATGTAAATGGAGTTTAAAGGTTTAAAATTATGGCAAGAACAGGATATATTTAAGTGCATTATATCTCTTTTATGGTGCAAATTCAGAACTATAGTTGTAATTCATGCTATCTGGTTGAACCATAAGTACAGAAATGCAAGTTTACCTAGTGTAGTTTTGAAAGGACAGGCATGATGACCATGATGGCACTGTGGCCCAGTGGATAGCACTTTGGCCTCACAGCAACAATGCCCAGGGTTCAACAGGGCAGGTGTCCAACAGGGCTTGGTCCTACATGAACCAGTATGTCATACCATGGAGAGATGACACGATTCTCCAGTCACCCTTCCCATGCTGAGTCAGGGCATCCAGAGCCCAAGGGACCCACCCGCGAGTCTGCAGCGCACCCAAAGCCACTACAGCAGTGGTCCCCAATCCTGGTTCTGGAGGGCCGCTGCCCTGCATGTTTTAGATGTCTCCCTGTGTCTTCATGTGTCTTAATGTGTCATTATAACGAGCTGTTCATGTGAATCAGGTGTGTTGGGGCAGGGGGACATCTAAAACATGCAGGGCAGCGGCACTCTAGGACCAGGATTGGGGAACCCTGCATTACAGCATCCCCAGGACGGAGGATGTCCATGCAACGCCCTCGTCGCTTCCAGGACCAAGGGGTCATGCGGCACAGGAAACAGGCACGGGGGAGAAAACGCCTGAACTGGATCTGGACCAGCGTCAGGGCAGATGAAGATGGTTCCAGGTCCGGCCAACTTCATCTGCCAAGGTGGCCCCAGCACCTCGTGCTGGCTCACAGGTTCGTACAATCACCTGCCAAGTGCCTGCCCTGCTTTTAAAACCGTTTCAATGGACGGTTTCCCAGATGGATGTGTCTTAATATAATATGACACAGATATCTGGCCTGTCTCTGTCATTCTGGCCAAAGAGGTACTCTGAGTTACGATCTTTTGAAAGTTACTTTTTCGGTTTAACACTATTTTATGTTGCCGCTTCGAGATCACCTGGCTTATCTATTTATTTATTATTTAATGGTTTTCAAGTTTGGTTTTCATCTATTCTGGACAGCATTGTTCACTTCAGGATTACCATGTTTACATTACAGTAATGTGTGATAACGGCACTGAATATTATTTTATTTGACAATCTCACTTGTACAGACAGGCAGGTGACAAGATTGTTTAAATGAAAACGGTGTACCGTATATAAATGTGCTATGATTTGTACAAATAGTTGTCTATCTGTAAATAAACAGTTTGTCACTATAATAATACTTTATACTTGGTGTATGCCATTATCATTAAATGTTGTTGAAAATCTGAAGTTCTGTGTGTGAAGTGTTGAATCGCATTTGTTAGTCACCTATTCATTCCTTGCCATCCTTTCTAATTCACATGCTGATTGAACAACATTGCCTCCTACTGGATGTCATTTTGAAAGGGTAAGAGACTCGTGGATCTAGCACACGTGTGGATATGAAGACATTTGTGTGTGGATCACACAACATCTTCAAAATTATGTCACTGAATAAAGGAATACATTTATGCGGCTATCAGGCTATTGTATGTATGTATAAGGCTATTAAATGCAGCCGTAGCAGATGCAACACTTTAGACGCAGAACTTGAGTATACAACAACATTTAATGATAATGGCACACAAAGTATAAAGCATTTTTAAAATCACAGACGATATATATACAGATAGATAACTATTTGTACAAATCATAGCCTATTCATATAAATGTTAATTTACAAGTCACGGGTAAGGACATTTTTGTTTGTGGATATCAAATTACATATATAAATCATAGAATATTTGTGAATCATGGTACTTGGATTTAAAAATCATTTTGAGACATATCTCTCGCCATAGTAAACCACGTGATCTCGAGTAGTGTCTTATCTCTATGGAAACGCTTTGTGAGCTTGTTTGTACTGTCTGCTTGTGGCACGTTTCTGTAACTACATTTGATGTGCAATGTGTAGGCTATTTAGGGTACCGGGCCTAATTCTTACTTATCAAATCAGTAAATACACTATTAAGTAAAGCTTGATACTGCTACAGTAACAGAAGAGTGGCTTGAAAATGCTTGTTAAGTGCTAGTATTTAACGCGCATTTTCATCGTAAGATTATTCTAATTATATACTGTCAGTAGCCTATAAAGTATGTACTGCTAACAGAAGTGACACATTTGTAGTAATTTTAGTAGACCTAACATTGGTAGTTAAAATATTAAGAAAGTATAGGTCGTTTGAGAAATATAGCCTGTAAAACTATTTTTGTTTAAGCTATCTTAAATATTGTGATCGTTTTTGACATCATCACCATTTCATACCAACAGGCTAGTATAATCATAGACCGTATATAAAGGTCTATGACAAACACCCCGATCGCTAGGCTAACCTGTACGGTAGCAAGATGACACATTTCTTTAGAAGCCATTGTGTTAAGGAACATCCCGAACTTTCACCACTCTTATAGGAAAGAATCATGTCTACATCACCCGGGATTGAACGTGAAGAAGTTGGTGCATTCACAGCCGAGAGCCCGACACCCAGGCCAGATGCTAGGGTACTGTAGACAGTGGAAGCATTTATGTTTCAAATTATTTGAATGAAGCACATGTATGCAAACATACCGTGAGTGAATGTGTTTTGATGAGGACCCACTGTTTCTCAACATCAACAGTGACCCCTTGTGGCCAAATATGCACACTGCACAAACAATGATAATAATACATTTTATTTAAGGACGTCTTTCAAGGCACTTAAAGACATAATGGCACATTACCGCAGCGTATTTTAGATTTATTTTATTTTCCAGTATTTATTGATCAGAATGTATCTCATGTATAGCATCAATATTAATATTAATTACAGATTGTTCCCCTTTAAGAGAATTTGGATGGGTAGGCTAGCTGGTAATTTAAGTGTGTGTGTGTGTGTGTGTTTGTATAGAGAATGAATCTCACTATCACTGGATTCCTCATGAGCAAGGATCGAAACCTGACGTCACTTCCAAATATAAAAGGTACTGTAGGCCTACTTGTATAGGACCACAGACTGGACAGTAGACTGTACAGTGATACTATTCTATACTAGACCAAACTAGTCTAGACAAGAGCCATGGAAAGAACAGTTACGCCAACGGCGTAAGTTCTAAATTGTCAATGGTCACAGAGAGGCTAAACCTATAGCAAAATTGTTCCAGGAAGTGCTTGGTGGGCAATTTGAATATAATATATACTATATAATATAGTATATTGAATATATATATACATACTTTTTTGGTAATTGGTAGTCAATAAATGCACCGATTTACATTTAAAATATAATTTATAGTGTATAAGTATTTAGGCTAACTTCCACGAACTTAGTGGTGAAGGCAGAGAATTCCAGAGTTAAGGAGCAATAGCATCAAATGTGCGATCCCTACGGGTCGGTATTAGGAGCAAAGAGAAGCGAGGTGTATGTGTGTGATGTAGTCTCTCTCTCTCAGATGCCTCCTCTGTGTCAGAGAGAGATGGCTTATTCATCAAGAAACTGGAGCAATGCTGCACTCTGTTCGACTATGTGACCTGCCCACCCACCGACTTAAACTCCAAGGAGGTGAAGAGTGAAGCGTTGATAGAGATGAGAGATTTCATTAAAGCACAAAATGACATCAGTAAGTGCATCTATCCCGCGGCTGTCAAAATGGTGAGCATGCACGCACGCACACACTCGTTTTCTATTTTACTTTTTATCTTTCAGGAAAAGTTGTGCATCTTTTCCACAGACATATGTATGCAGGGGTGGATCTTAAGGATTTTTGGCACTAGCCAGCCGGGCTAGTAGACCAAATGTCTACTAGCCTGGCTAAAATGTTACTAGCCCTGTATGTAACTATTTGTACAGAGTAATGCACAGTAGTTTATAAAAACCTTTTCATAATGCCTGTATTATATAGTGTCAAATAGTTTTTGAGACAATTGTGTGTGTGTGTCTGTGCGTTTGTCTGTGTGTGTCTGCGTGCGTGCTCCAGCTCTCAGTTAATCTGATCGGGAATATATCGCCCTCCATGTTGCCGATGCAACACCCAGAAGATCCCATAGTTGTCTCTACTCTGGAGGCTGCGTGGCCTCACATGAAGGTATGTGCACATGTAGCATATTCAGAGGCCTCTTGGGCATCAATCCTAATATATTTTCTAAAATAAATTTTTGATAATTTGATGAAATATATAGAAATGATCAAAATCTCTCTCTCTCTAGCTGGTTTTTGAAATGTTCCTTTCCCTCCTGGAGTCCCCAAACTTTGACACAAGCATCGGTGAAATACATTTTGACACTAAATTTGTCATGTTGGTAAGAAATTACAAAATTATTTTAAATAAATTTCTCTGTTTGGATATAACATTCTAATTTGCATTAATGCTCTATGTAAATCAAAGATACAAACACATATTCAAACACCTAAAATGAAGAAGAAAATGTAATCCAAAGGTTTTTCCAAATAATGTTTAGTGGAATACTTGCAATTTACTATAAATTAATACATAAATAAACAAAAACATAGTATAATAAAATAAAACATTAAAAATAATAAACGAAAAGAAGAAATGTTCCAAGTTCCAAGGTGTTAAGAAAATGGCAAACTGGATATGTGTACCGTACGTCTGTTACTGCTTTAAAATACACTATCCAAGGTCATAACTAGTAACTAAATTAATTCTCTCTGATTATGGCATGATACTTAAATACATGTTGAGTGTAGTTTTAAAAGCAGAAATGTCCTGAAAAACCATACTGTACTGTGGCCCTAGTGTGTTTACTGCACATGGCCAAACCAAAGTTCTGAGCATCAGAGTCTGGCATGTGTTGTTAATGCTTCCTTGTAATCATTCACAATACCGAGGTACAACGTTTTTATTTATTAGATTGGTATTATAGCGTAACTGCACCCTTGCTCTGAGCCTGACTCCACCAACTACTACTTTGAAAAATGCTTTTAAAAAAAAGTGTGCGTGGGGGAAGGGGAGGGGCTGAGAGGGTAACTTGGATTTGACGACCGTTCGGACGGAGTGTACCGCTGAAAACCAGCCAGGTCCGTCGTAGGGTGCTCAAGCATCCCTAAAAAGCATCTTCTTTTCAGCACCCCCTTTCTGAACGAATCTTTAAGCAAAGTTTCAGCCCTTTAACGTTACATTTTGTGAACTTACACAGGTGAATATTTTGCAGGAGAATTTGAAAGCAATACAGAATTCATAATATTCAATATCCAGAATTGAGTATTTAGTGTATCACAGAGTCTGCACGTGTTGTTAATGCGTCCTTGTAATCATTCCATGTGTGTAGTTTGTGGAGCTGTTTGACTGCGAGGACCCCACAAAAAGACAATACTTAAGACACATCCTCCAAGCAATGCACACCAAGTTGATCAAGACAAGAGCATGCATTGGAAATGTCATCGTCAATACCTTGTACACGTTAGTGACCAACGGGGTGGGGGGGGGAGCCAGAGAGAGAGATCGCTTCTCATTTCACGTTTTCAAAATGTCCCAAAGAGACAGGGATTGACAGGCAACGTGTGTATTCTCCTGCAGGTTTGTTTATGAGACAGAGTATGACAATGGCATCTGTGAAATGCTAGAGATCATGGGAAGGTAACACATATGTTCCATTAAAAACTCACTCTCTCTATCTACATGCACAGTGCACACACATTCTTTCAACATCTCTCTCTCTCTGTCTCTCTCAGTATAATAGATGGCCTTCCATTGCCACTGACGCAGGATCAAAGGCACTTTCTGTTGAACATTCTGATGCCGCTCCACAAGACCAGCTTCCTGGAGCGGACTGCACCAGATGGGTGTCACATAGTAGGTCTTAAGTTTGAGCTACGTGGGGCTTCGTGATGTGAATCATTTGTACACTTAGTTTATAGTGGCATTATCATCGTTTATATTTGTGAGGTTGTCCCATAATAGACTACTCTTTCATCCATCCATCCATCCTCAGCCGCTTATCAGTAGTGGGGGTAGGGAAGGGATTTTTTTTTCATCCAAACCATTAGATTAGATTATTTCAACGGTATTGTCGTTTCTGTACAGTTCCTTGAATGCACACTAAGGTGCAACATGAAGTAACACAAAGACAGTAAACGTAACATTAAAAGTGCATGTATTATCTTAGTAGCTGGCTCTATATAAAGTACATAACAATATAACAGGAGACTCATAAACTGACCCATGAGAGTGACTTCGTAGGCTTGTACTGTAACTCGAAAACACTTTACTCCTCTGCAAAGATGATCTTCTTGTCTAGTGGTAGTGTGTATAATCCACCGTCTATACTGGTAGCATAATATATCTGTGTGATGTTTCCCTCTGTCTCTCTATAGCTGATCTATTGTGTGCTAGGCTTCATTGAAAAGGACCACACCCTGACTGTTCCAGTAAGTTAATAACACACACACACACACACACACACACACACACACACACACACACACAGAGAAAATGTCATATTTCACTTAAAGGCAGGGTTAGTCATTCTCGAGAACGCTTGCTAACTTCAAGATCAAAACAATATCCCTCTGCGGCACCGCTCCACACATCGAAACACATTGTGAAGCAAAGCATAGTACGCTGGCTTTGTTGATGTGTGCGGTGCTCGCTACTTCGTTTATGTTCCTATTTACGGAGCCAGGGATGTGTTGAAGTATCAGATTCTTTTTTCAGCATGCACAGAGAACGGTAAAATAGCAAAATGCGAGAAGATATTTGGGGTATTTGACAAAAATTGTATTATCTTACAATTAGCTTGCAATAGCTGACTTTACCTTTAATACAACCCCCTGCACACCCACCCCAAGGTTGTCAAGCAGCTGCTGAGGTTCTGGCCAAAGAGAAACGCCAACAAGGAGCTGTTCTTCATACAGCAGCTGGGGGCAATTATGGAGGTCATGGGAGAGAGCGAATATAAATGTTTACAGCATCTCATTCGCAATCAGATGTTCCGCTGCACCACGAGTCACAATACCGAGGTACGTTTTTATTTATTTGATTGGTATTATAGTGTAACTGCACCCCTGCTCTGAGCCTGACTCCAACTACTACTACTCCAACTACTAAAAATGATTTTAAAAAAAGTGTGCGTGGGGGAAGGGGAGGGGCTTAGAGGGGAACTCCCATTAACATTAACGCTAACATTTGGATTTGACGACCGTTCGGACGGAGTGTACCGCCGAAAACCAGCCAGGTCCGTCGTAGGGTGCTCAAGCATCCCTAAAAAGCATCTTATTTTCAGCACCCCCTTTCTGAACGAATCTTTAAGCAAAGTTTCAGCCCTTTAACGTTACATTTTGTGAACTTACACACAGGTGAATATTTTGCAGGAGAATTTGAAAGCAATACAGAATGCATAATATTCCATTATATTTTAAATAATCACCTCTTCAATAATTTAGTATTTTGCTTTAGACATTTTCACTAGAAATTGTTGCATAAAAAACACAAATTGGTGCATAGAAATTCACCAGAATGCAGGAAATGAAAGTGTTTGATCCACTGCTTAACATGTCCCCTCACCAATGTTAAAACAAGACTTTTAAAACATTAATTATTTCTTATTATTGATTGATAGGGCTACAGTAACATTTGTGATTTAGACATCTTTGTATGTACAGATCACATTCCCATTAGGGGCTGAGCACCCCTAAATGTGTGATCATAGTATCGCCCCCTTCTGGATTGTCTCTCTTTCTAATTCACTATAATGTGTGTGTGTGTGTAGGTAGCAAATAGGGCTGTGTTATTCAACCTTCAATATATTGTGGAGTGGTGAGATATTGTGACTACCAGAACCAGGGCAAGTATATACAAAGCCCAAGGGACAAGTATACGCACACAACCTGCTTACACACTAGCTGGTGAAGCTAGCAATACATCGCTAAAGAGTAAATAATAGGCAATGCTACTGCAGCCGGAAGATCCAGCTGCAATACACACCCAATTCATAAATTCCTTATCGGTTTTACTGCTCTGCAACATTCCTTTCAGGTGCCACACTTGGCTCATATGGTCCTTCATAATATTCTCTTGCCTTTGTACATATATCTTTTTTAACGATACCAATGAAGCCAGATTGGACGATTATTTGTCATGACATCATAGTCACGCAACATAGTCCTGTGGAGACGAGGGGGGCGGGGCATCATTACAGTTTGATGATGCCATGCAGATGGTTTGAAGAAGAGCGAATGTACACACACACACACACCTTATGTTTACGTTTACTGCTCTGTGTGTGTGTGTGTATGTGTGTTTCAGAAACACCAGGGCAAGAGAGACATCCGACACCTGGCAGGAGACTGAAGAGATTACAACGTCACAAGGTAAAGCCTTCTCTCTCTCTCTACTTTTCTCCTCCCAACAGTGAAAAAGTCCTTCGTTCTAGTATAATTTCAAAGTCATTCATAATCATTCATAAAAAAGGCGTTACACTAACCCAAATCAATGCCCTCCCTGTTTCTGTGCAATATCTTTGCCAAAGGACACTTCATAGAGGCTATTCCATTGGTGGCAATGAACTTGGATCAAGAAAACTGCGTGTCATTACTAAACTGCTGGATGCACTTGATGCAAGCCTCTTTGATGCAAATATCAAAGAGGCTTTTCATGTGATCGCAGGTAATTGGCAATATAAGAATATTTTCTAGGCGCCGATATTATACTCTACCTTCTCACCCTAAAGGGGTTCCAGAGGAGGATAGGACAGAAGGTATGCTCCTATACTCTACCTTCTCACCCTAAAGGGGTTCAGAGGAGGATAGGACAGAAGGTATGCTCCTATACTCTACCTTCTCACCCTAAAGGGGTTCCAGAGGAGGATAGGACAGAAGGTATGCTCCTATACTCTACCTTCTC
>JAODUE010033379.1:0-20926 GCA_027564755.1 Amblyopsis hoosieri
TATATATCAGTTGGTATATAGTACTTTGGCAATATGTACACTGTTACATCATGATAATAAAGTGATTTGAATTGAATTAAATTGAATTGAGAGAGAGAGACAGAGAGAGAGAGAGAGAGAGAGAGAGAGAGAGCAAGCTCCATACCGAGGAGGCTGAGACTTCTGCGTGGGGGTGGCGGGGGGGTGGGGGGATGGGCGGTGTTCCGCCCCCGTTGGGAGATGTCCACATCCACCAGGGACACCGTCTCCCCTGAACACACACAGAACAAGACACAACCAGACCACAAGGAGGAAGAAAGTGAAAAGGGAAGACAGAGAGAGGAAACAAAACAACAGAAACTTGTGATAAACTTGTGAAACACCCGAAATATCAGCAGAAAATTTAAACTACTGTGTAACATTCTGGAGGTACACATTTGATATAGGTCCCATATGCATATAGGTTAAGTCACAATGTTGAATATTTTCCAGTTTACTGTATAGCGCCCCCTACTGTAAGTAATTTGTAAGCCATCACTTCCAAACCAAACTGTCTCATGTGATGTCAAGGTATGGACAGGGGGCAATGGGCATATTGTATAGCGTTCTGACTGGTGGAGGTTCAACCACTGCTGTTGAAAGTATCGCTGTGTCTCTGACCCATTGCAGGTTTAAGGAATGAAGCCATGCCTATAGCCAACAGTGTGACTGTGACATATTGCAAATGATGCATTACCTACCAGTAAAAGCAGAGAGTGATATGGAAGAGAAGGCACTTTGAACCCCGGTAAGTCTATGCAGGCTGTGGCTACAGGAGAGAACGCAAATATTCCATTATTAGGATTAAAGAAAATATGCCTTTTAGAGGGTTAAAGTGGGTTAAAGATGGGTTCAGAGGGTTTGTTGTAAAATTAGCCATGCCATAGGCCTTCTTGATATGTGTCCATAAGTTGAGCTACAAAGTGTTTGTTTTGGTTTGCCTTCAGTTTGTGGTGTTGTGGCTCTAAGGCAATCAAGTGTAGGCCTAGCCTATATGAAAACGATATGATTCATACTTATTTGGCCATAGCCGTGCAGTATAATTAACACTAAAGCTGAATGGCGGTTTAGCCTACCTGTTTGTGTCCTGGTCAGCACCACTCGCCATATTCATTAAACTTCCGGCAGAAGAAACGGAGCATCCCACCGAAGGTCTCTTGTCTAGAAGGTGGTTAGAACCACTGTAGCTTTTAGTGCGAAAAAGTTTACTCAGACGAATCTTGAGCGAGCCTTTTCTAGACTTTCCGGGTATTTTAATAGTTTTGTCCCCACCAACGACGTTTCGTCCTGTGGGCGTCCGGGGAGCGCTTGCGCACCTCTCAGGTCGCTTCCTGGGGGTCGACGACCGGCTTAGGTTTGGGCTGGTGGCCCGCGTTGAGCTCTGTGCAGGTGTGTGTGACAAAGAAGAGGTCACCAAATCTGAATTTTGAGTGGTAACTGAGTTATGTTTCGCTACGTCTCTATGGTGTATGTTCTCTTGGGTAAACCCGCCCGCCTGTGTTGTGAGCTCCTCTTGGAATCTACCGAGGGAAAACGCCCCGGACATTTTCTGAACTATTTCCCTTTTTCGCTGAAGCAAAAAAACACGGCGTCCGTTCTCATCGTCCGTCTCGTCTTCCAGTCTTCCGTCCATGCCCAGGCCGGCTACATCGCCCCCTGTCCCTAACCCTTCCAGCACCAACAGGGCGTCGCTGGTCTCACTTGGGTCATCTTCGGGCTCCATACCCCCACCTGCGATCCCATGTGAGCCCTGACACGAACACTGTGGGAGTTCCCCTGCTTTAAGGAACATTTTGGGTACCGCGCCGACTCCCAGTTCCCCGAACCGCCGAGCCAGTTCGAATACCCCTTCCTCCCTGCCCCGGCTCGCACACCCCCACTTGATATCGATCATGGAAAAGGGGCTGGGTGTCCCCGACAGCGGCGGCCACTCCTGCGGGCTGTCGCTGTCCCGAAGACCAGGCTCGCTACCCTCTGTCTCCGCGGACACAGTAGAAAGTGTCGCCCGGGAGTGCACACCCCACGTCCGTCCCGAGTGGTCGTGGCTCACACCTCCGCGGCTCAACATGGTGTTGGGGTCCGGAGACGCAGGGTCTGGAGTCTTGTCCAAACCCATCGGGCCCATCGGCTGATTCTGACAGTCCATTTCGCGGTGCAAAATCCCCTCATTATCCCGCATTATATTGGGAAACACCAGGAGCTGGGGTCGTATGCCGCCTTTAGAAGCCAACTCGAATCTCTGGCCCTCCACTGTGCTCTGTAATGGATGAGGAACCGGCAATGATGCTCTGCTCGCCATCACTCCAGTGTCAGGTGCAGCCGTTCCCCCGTCGCTCGGCTGGCCATTGTTTAACGGCGGGGGATGGCCGGGATGCGATAGGCCTGCCGCGGGGTCTCGGGCGAATTCCAAGCTTCCTTTGATGCTGCCGTGAGCCAAGACCTCCTTAATGCCGAGCCCCCCAACCACTCCACCCGACGACACATTCGCATTTTCCTCGCCCAACCGGTCGTCCTCCGCGGAAACCAAGCGCATCAACACAAAATCTGGCGACATATCTTGCGCGTTGTTCATTATTAGCCTGTTCCTCAATTCGCGAAATTAATTAAGCAGTCTACTTCACATAGCTACCGTGAATATATTTTCCTATAATAAAGAATAGATAAATATGCGTCTTCCATAAAGGCTTTTGCAGCTAAATGTAAAACTATTTCAGTCGCTCTTTCATCCTCCAACGATAATCTCATATATGGCGTCCATTGTTGCACGACGGCCTCTAAAAAATGTATCCTTGCTATTGTAAGCACGCGAACTCTGGGGTCAAACACACGGCCCTATTTGCCATAGCATAAAAGCTTGTGAAGTCTACCGTCAATGACTGGCTCTCTCTGGTTCAAGTGAAGCCCCACCCGCACTGCTCACTTCCGTAAATCCCATGCGCCTTGCGCTCTGACTTCTGTTTACCGCTATGGACCGTTATATGCTCATGAGGCCACTCATGAGATTGGATAATTTTGTAGGCCAAATAAAGCATATTATATATGTTTTCTGTATCCCTCGCCCCCTGCTAGGATAGCCAGTTTTTAAATGAATGCCTGGAAAACATGTTTAGGCATGTAACAGTCTACAAAGCTTATAGGGTTTACTGAAAAATCTAACCTGCTCTACCAGTAAGCATGCGCACCCATACTCACTGACGTTTTTTGGCACATGACTATGCCAACTTTATTGTCTCTCTTTATATTCGGCACCATGCGAAAACATTTACAAATGGACGCCAAAAAGCAGATAATATCAGAAAGTAGCAGCATATTCTATTAGGCCTATTAAGCTGTTCATTTGTATGTCTGTAAGTCTAATGAAATAATGGATTGGGTAGGCTATGTCTTCATTTGATCTGATAGACGTTGGTTTGTTATTGCCTTATGCTACTCCTGTCTTATTGTAAGGAAAACATTTCATCCAAAGCCTCCATATTATTACTTTGTATTTACATCATGAGGCCAGCAGATGGCTCTAAAGCCCACCCGAAGTAACACAGTTCAAAAATCGACAGTGTCAAAATCCTTGTTGAGTTATAGGCGCACATTATGCATGTAATACAACTGCCCTAAAACAGCGTCTTTTGTTTTTGTCAACCGGGCTAAAAAGGTCAAGTGGGAAGGGTAGATATATATGAGCATATCTCTATTGGGAGAGGAGTAGAGAAGTGACAGTCACTGACTCACTATAGGCCATGCAGTGAAATGCAGGGCCATAGTTTAACTTAATATTTTGCAATAAGTGATAACCCAGCTGTCGTTATGCTGACTAATGAAAAGCAATAATGCTGGCATGTAGCCCTATGTTGCCCATGTCATACATTTTTTATAATTATTATAATTGTTATTATATTATTCTACTTTAGGCCTCCCTAAACCGGACTTAAACTTGTTTATCTTTAAAAAAAAAGATGACGATGGTCGATAACTTTGATTCAACATTTATTTTTGAAGTGTGATGGATGCGGGCCTGTATAGGCCTACATACATTAGTCTATACATACACAAGGGCAAAAATACACATCTTCTCCGACCTGACTGCAATGACGCCGCGCCGCCCCCGCAGTGTGCGGGAGGGGGGGGGGTGTCTTAGAAACGCGTTGCCATGGGCACCAAAATAAGGATCCTCCTTCTCTGAGGATTGTCTCCTCCTCGCATCTCATAGGTAACTGAACTGTTCATACACACACACACACACACACACACACACACACACACGCACACACATATACACACACACACACACACACACACACACACACACACACAAACAACACACACATACTTTCCATGAACGCATTCAAATTTAAATTTTATCTAAAAGAGGGAATTCCTCGAGCGCGCAAGGGAGATGCTACGCAAGGAAATGGCCTAGTACACAGTCTATATGTTGTCTGATTCCTGTGTAAACCGTCTTCTACCTTACCGAGATTGGTCCTGCACGCACGCACGCAAAGGCTTCGTGGCCAACTGTTCCAGTCACACCTTTAGATTTGTATTTCTCTGAGGAGGGGGGATAAATATAAAGCAAGAGAGGATAGAGGAATTGAAAGAGGGGAGCGATGAAAGCCTGGGCTTTGAGACCGAGGAGAAAGATGGAAGGCGCGAGGTATGGCTGAAGTGTCGAGGCACTTTCAAAATGTGCAAAATAAAGTGGGAGGAGACAAGAGAGAAACGAAAAAGAGACGCATTCGCCTCTTCCCGTCCTTCGTCAGTGTCACACTGTCCACCCGTCCATCTTCTGTCCGCGCTGACCACCGCGAAACTTCCGAAACTTCTCTCATCTTTTTCTCCTCCTCGTCCACTACCACCCGTGACGCATTATTCTTTCTACCGCCACACATCATCTCCTGTTAAGTCAGCGGAAGCATTGCTGTGCAGAGAGGCTGGGGGAGAAGGAGTTGCGTCCCAATCACATTCACACCACACCCGTCGACGCACGGGATTAACGCCGACGAACTGTAGGCTACTGTAGGCTTCATGAAGTGCAGACTTATCAGTGCGCCCTAGTCGAGTGCGCGGAGAACCGCAGAGCGACTTCCCTGACACCTGCTGCTACAGCCGCACCACTGACGCCTGCGTGCATGAGTCCACCGGCGAAGGGATGGAGAGAGCGGCCGCAACGTAAAAATAGTGTGAGAAACAATTGTTTGCTAATCGATGACATTCGACAAAAGGGGCGCCCAGAGAGACGGGAGCTGTCGCTGTGTGACCCTCACCGCTTCCTTGCTCTCCTCCAACAAGAGTGAATTACAGCATGCTTCTTTTGCTGCTTCTGCTGCTACCGCACCCCCTCCGTACGCAGGTGACTCCCGACTTAAGACCGGGAACTACTGTCGAGGCGGGAAACCGCAGCGATTCCTCAATGAACACCAGGGGGACGTCAGACAGCTCCATGAGCCCTGATCCGTCGTGGTTTGAGACAGACGCCCACGAGAAGGCAGAGGAGAACGACTGGTCTCCAGCAGAGGCATTTTTATACAGCGGAGACCCTTCTGTGTTGGAGACAGGTACATGCTCACGGGCGTACAGCCTACCGGGTCAGAACGGACCGCTGCCTGACAGCTTCTACAGCCTTCTACAGCCGGCAATGGACGCCGTTGCCAACACAGCCAACTTCCTCAACATGATCTTCCAGGCTAGTGACCTTCGGGAGAGTAGCATCAGAGAGGACCTTGAGTGGTACCATGCCCTGACCCGGGCCCTGTTGGAGGCCAACGTTCTCATTGACGGAGCCCTACTCACCGTGGATGCAGACCCCATGTCCTCGGTTCCTCAGCTGGTGCTCCGTGCCTCTCGGAGCCCCAAGCCAAAGGTTCAGACTATCTTGCTGGAGGACCTGTCCAAGGCCTGGGACGCCCTGCATCCTCGCCCGGACGGCGCTTGGTTCCGTGATCTGAAGTTCCCAGAGTCTGGCCCGCCACAGCCGGCGCTGTCCAAACGGGTGCTCATCAATGACCTGAGCACCTTGGACACCCCGAAGTGGGGGCAAGGGGAGAGCTATGTAACTGATCGCAGCAGGGTGCGTTGGGCCAGCGCTCCCTACCTGAAGTGTAAGGATGGTCGCTTCCTGCCCAACTGGAAGCTCACCCTGTCGACCTCCTTCTACGGCCTCAAACCCGACCTCACCCCAGAGTTCAGGTTAATGTCCACTACTATAACTTGTTGGTCAACCTTTTCACCGTAACGCTTATTTATCCCATAGTCTTAAAGAGACCAGGCAAACTGAACAACAAACCATATACTTACATATAACGTCAACACAGATTTGATGACAAATCACACAATATGATAAAATATCATCAACATAATCTCTGTTCAGTTCAATACTGGGAGCTGAAAGTGTTTTTTATTTATTGCTACTCTGAAAATAGCTTTATAAGTGTGCATAATTAAATGCGATGAAATCACCACAGCTGGGATAAATCCGACCTTTGAATGGGATGCCACATAATGTTAGTGAGGCGGAAAGAAACCGCAGATGTAAAGAGGGGGATGGTTCAATGGCTCGAATGGCATTTGGGGGCTTTTAAACTGTCTGCTCTTTATTTAGCTGTTTGTAGCCTTCTTCTTTGTTTGTGTATGTGCTTGTGGGAGCTTTGTCTTCACTCCGTGTGTGTGTGTGTATGTGTGTTCCTGTGCCAGGGGTGTGGTTTGTGTGGATGTCAACATTCAGAACTTTGACGTTGACCAGTGTGCTACAGGGGACAGCTGGTTTGCCAACACACACCAGTGCAACCGCACCACAATGAAGGTAAAGCCTCCAACACATCTTTCAAGAGCCGTAATGGCCACATCAGCGACAGTCTAAATCAGTGGTTTTCAACATTTTCAGTCACGACCCCCAGAAAGAAGCCTCATTCACATGTGCATTCAAACCTAACCACTAGGTTCACATTCTCTTTTAAATGGTTTAAATGAAGATTTTGCCAAAACAAATGCATTCACTTCATTGCGCAAATGAAAAACAAGAATATTATATTATTGAATTTGAAAGACAGTGCATGGTTTGCACCTGTGTAACAAGCACTGGCAAATTTTGTATTGTAATCTCAAAAGCCAAAAATAAATTTCTGAAGATAAATGTACATAAAGTTATCAATAGGTTATCTAACCCATTATCAGTTATGTAAGAATGAAATAGACTGAGAGATGATACATTATCTTCTTTCATTATCAGCCCCGTTAAAGGTATTAGATCTTGGATTTTGTTATTTTAAAAGCACTAATTGTGTAGGAATTTCAAATAAACTCTGTCATGTCTGGGCATGCATCTAGTTTTAGAATATCTAGCATCTGTCATGGCAGAAAGCTATAGAAGAAATAGCAATCTGTAAGCACCACTAAAAATAAACGAGGTAAAGAACCCTTCTCGCCCTCATGTTGACAAGCACTACACTAGACTGTTGCAGTAGCACTTTTATTTGATGGCTGCACTGGGAGGCGAGGCTGGAGGATTTGAAGGATTATGACGATAATCCCACCGATCTGACATACTTCCTTCAGGCACTGTTTCACATGGGACCAAAAACACAAGAGAAGAATAGTCCCCAAAATCACAAAATCCCCATTTCAACCTATACTGACAGCTGACTCACACCACAAAGCTTAACAGGTGGCCCACTTTACTTGTCCAATACCATCTTCCTTTCAGAGTTCTGTAACAACATTATGTTGATACAGTCCATCGATTCTCTAATGTTTTGTTTGCACATGGAAATTCCTGTGAACTTTTATTGCATTTTAATGTTTGTTGATTTTTAGATTTAAATATTTGTTTTATGTTTAACAACAATTTGGGAAAGTAGCACTAACTAAACAATAACAGCGAGTTAGCAGTCGACCACCCTCTACCACTAACCTATCTCGCCCCATCAGCAATTGGAAGTGAATACTCTTTATTTTTAAATTCTGTGAATATCTGTTCAGCTGTCCATTCTCTGTAAATTAAAAAATAACCTGGTGTTCCTACACAGTCCTGGCTCTGTTAATGGTAACACAAACAAAGTGGTGCAGGCTGCACCACACAACAGCCATGGCATTGTGTGTCCAAACTGGGGGCGGGGCTTATACAGGATCACCCTATGAAATTGAAGGGAAGTGTGTTTTTGTTTATATCAAGTGCAATATCAAACATCTTTCTCCAGCATTGCTGACTCCACGTTTAAATTAATGAATATTTGTTTTAGTAATTGCTGTGTTCTATGTCCTTGCCTTGCTGAGGACGATAACAAGGACAATAAAGATTGAATTATTTATTTGTAAAAATTCTGATCTTTTAAGCTCTTTGAGTCTGGAACTGTGTCATTTGTAACTATCTTGTATTGTCATAACATTGTCATTAATGTGTTATTTAAATATTGTCTATCTGCAATTGACAGCCTCCACCACCAAACTATAGACTGGAGGAGAGACTAGAGTACTTATACAGCTTTCTAATAAATGCTATGGTCCCAGGAAGATAATGAATTACATCAACATAATCCATGGCACATATTTAACGTATTCATCACCCCATTCGGTCTTAAATGTATGCTTGTATTTATATGCATATATCACACACGTGTGTGTGTGTGTGGGTGTGGTGGTGCGTGCATGTGTACGTGTCCAGGGTAAGATTTCCCTGGGGGGAAAAAGCATAATTCTCTTGGTAGAGGCATTATGTGTCCATTTAGCTTTTAACTTAGATTAACACAGGGTGTGTGTGTGTTCTACTGACAAATAGAGCACTATCATTAGAATGAGATAGACTGAGATGATTTGATCTCGCTGTTAAACCTGATTTAATCAGTGTGTGTTAAGTCCTTGCTTCATTTTCATGTAGTGAGATACATTCATATTCAAACAGCCTGTGTCTTCTGAATAGATGAATAATTAAATGTTATTCATGTCAACTATCCAACCCCCTTAGCATAACCAGTCTAAGATTTAATTTTTACTTATGAGTCTATTGTCTCCCGTTTCACTTGAAGCCATACATTTATGATCATAATGACTATGAATTCATAAAATGCAAAACGAAACCTAGAATGTTTTTCTCTTTCGTACAGTGTCAGCCAATCACAAGTCAGGGTTTTCGATTGGGCCAGTACTGCTGTCGCTGCAAAGAGGGTTACTACAGTCCCCCAGTGAGCACCCAGGACACAGGTACCGTAATGGCTCCATCACTCACCCAGAGGAGACGACACCCAGAACTATGACTGCTGACTTGACCAGTATACCTTTGAGCTGTTGACTGTTAAATCAGGAGTACGGGTTGGCCGGCATACAATAATATTGTTTATCGCAATAAATATACTGCCGATAATCGTATCGTGGTGAACGTCCATTATCGTGATAATCATGAATATCCTCACATAAGTATTCATGTTTGTTTTCAAAAGACTGTCTAGCTCACTTGTATAGTCCAAAGGTATTGATTTACTAATGTATGTATTAGCCTGCATCTTTCCAGTCAATCACCACCATGGCTGAAGGCTCGGTTTGCCCATTGTGTCCCCCATAGAAGATTGGTGAAATACTGGTTTCAAAACGAAAAGAATCACAAAAAAAAGATACAGTGATATGTATAAGGATAATACAAATGATTGTTTCTTAACAAAATGTAATATAAAGTGAGTCCAGTATGTTTTTGTGCCATTTTAAGAGGTTAATAATAATATAATAAATAATTGTGATACTATCTTCTATCGCAAATATTTTGGCCAGGATAATTGTGATATACATATTTCATATTGTTTCATGCCTAATCAGGAGTTAACCATTCAGCTGTTGTCTGTTAAACACCAAACATTAGTAGTTTCCTAAATCAACAGTGCTACTGTATATTAACTAGGACGTACACCTTTAAGAAATATTAAAGTTTCAGCATTCAGTCAGATTTAGTTTGCTCTTACAATTCGTATACATACTAACTCATCCACTGTATATTCCACATTTGACATTTGACATGTGTATGTGTATGTGTGTGTGTGTGTGTGTGTGTGTGTGTGTGTGTCAGACAGTGGGACTGTGAATGGGACCAGTGCTGTTGATGGAGATGCCAGTATGTGTTACCCAGCCTTGCCCATCTGCCTGCCATGCTGGCCAGGCTGTAAGAGCTGCCAGGACAACGCCCCCTGCTGGGTGCAGGAGGACTGGTTGCTGAGGTCCGGGGTACTTGTCGTCCAAGGCATCTTCATGCTACTGGTCTTCATCAGCATGTTAGCAGCCTATAAGCACCGGCGCAGCAGGGTAGGCCAGCTCCTTCAGCCACCCGGATGTACATATAAGTGTTATGTCATCATTAAAGGCATAGTCAGCTATTGCAAGCTAAATGTAAGATAATACACTTTTTGTCAAATTCACCAAATATCTCACAGGTGTTGGCGTGTTGGCCTTGCGTGTGTGTTAAAAAAATAATCTGATACTTATACGCAGCCCTGGCTCCGAAAATAGTAACATAAACAAAGTTGCAAACATTGCTCACAACCCCAAAGCTGTAGTACTACGCTTTGCTTCACAAGGCACTTCGATGTGGATGAATATTGTTTTGATTTGAGCTCGAATTTAGCAGGCGTTCTCAAGAATGATTAACCCTGCATTTAAATTTCTTACCATTGAATTGTTTACCCTACCATAGTGATCCTCCACCATGGTCCTGTACCACTGCCCTGCATGTTGTATGTGCCTCCCTGCTCCAACACACCTGATTGACATGAATGGGTCCTTATCAGTCTCTGCTGAAGCCTGATGGGTCATTTGAATCAGGTGTGTAGGAACAGGGAGATGTCTGATGCCCAGTCCACATGTACACAAATACATTTTCCTGCTTCGTTTCATAAAATAAAGCCTGTCCACTGTTTAAAAACTCATCTCCGTCCACATGTAACCGCAATGGCATGCTTTCAAGAGCTGTGAAGCAAGCTGGTCTTGCAAGCCAAGACTGTGTTATCTCAAGACAAGAGAGTTTCTAAATATCTTCACCCTGGAAGGAGTTTTGCTATAAAGTCTGTAGTGATCGTATACACTTTTGGCGTGTGGATGAAAAGCCGGACCGCATAGAAAAAGATGCATATTTAAAAACAAAACATGCATGGCATATACAGTAATGCATTTAATATTGTCAAACAAAAACCTAAGAGGTCATTATGGGGTCAAGGGGCCCATACAGTATATAGCCTGCATATCCAGGGCCTGCTAACTGTGTAAACTGTATAAACTGTGAGTTATAATTGCTACTGTACATATGATGTATGTAATAATTAAAATGCAGTGTTTCCTCACATAGTCAAAATTTCTCATCTTTGCAGTAGATTACAGACAAATTATGTTTATGAGTCAGTGTGTATGCTTTAAAACATTTAGATTGTATAGAGAAGAATACATCCTAAGATTTTCCCGTATAACCTAACCAGTCCATTCTGTTGTTTAATGCATTATAATTTAGACATATCGGAGGGGAGGGTCTGCCTAAATAACTGCAGATGGGGCTGTTATGAAGCAACACTTTGATCCAATGATATTTCTAACTCTTCTCTCCTCTGCCCCCGCCCTGCCTTACCCTTAGAGGATACGGGCATCAGGGCTCCTGCTGCTGGAGACCATCTTGTTTGGCTCATTGCTCCTCTACTTCCCGGTGAGCACACGGCGGACAGAGATTAGTGTGTTTTCAGATCACCGCACAGCACCGAGGATTATATCGTAATGGACCATTTAGAGAATATCGGAGCACATGCTTGGAGGCAATGGGGGCTAGTCTGTATTAGGTGCAGGGCAGATACGTCAGGGAGGACGGGAAGGTGAGCTTCAGAGCAACATGATTGTGGTCCGATGCGAGCAATGTCGGTCACGACCGGGGTTCATTGTGTAATGAGGCATCTTGCAGGATTTTAGTGCATTTTCCAAAAGACTTGGACTGGCATGCGTTCCCGATGACGCTGGTTATTAGAGAATGCAGAGCCAAGTAGGCCGTTGATCATATTGTTTCACTCAGTTAAACCTGTCATTGAATTAAATGAACGTAATGAGCGAAGACGATGTCTTGCTGGGAAATGTGTGCACTTGACTCAAAGTAGCTTTTATCCAAACTACATTATGTGCAGGTGTATTAGCCTTGTGAGATGTTTACATGCCGTTTGTTATGACTAATGTGTCTCTCTCTACACAAGGTCTTCATCTTGTATTTCAAGCCCAGCACTTTCCGATGTATTCTCCTTCGCTGGGTGCGGATGCTTGGCTTTTCTATTGTTTACGGGACGGTGACACTGAAGATGTATCGGTTAGTCACCGTTTTGTCTTAATTATTCTTGGCACACTAACCAATGCCAGTGATGTCAGATCCTCCTGTGATGACTGTGGTCGCCATGTTTGACCTTCTCACATTTTAACAGCACATATTTTACAACCGAATGCACTTCATGAAAACACACAACTTTGATGTCATATCTAGGGTTTGGTCCAGTTACTGGACGCCCCGCCCCCACCCCCCCACCCCCTCCACAGTTACAGTTGCTGTTTCCCCCACCTCTAACAGGGTGCTGAAGGTGTTCCTGTCGCGCACAGCCCAGAGAGTGCCCTACATGTCCAGCCTGCACCTGCTGAGGCTTCTGGGAGTCATGCTGCTAACAGTTAGCTGGTTCCTGTGTGCGTGGACAGTGGGGGCTCTGCAGAACCGCGACCGAGACATTCCAGTGTTCATCACTAGCACAACGTCAGCCGGGCAGAGCTTCGGTCTGTGTTACTTAGACCGCTGGGACTATATGATGGCTGTAGGTGGGTGCAAGCAAGCAAAGGCGGCGCACTGTTTTTTACTTATGGTCGAATGGTCGAATTCATTTTCTCTTTGTTTCATTTCACTTTGATTTCAACGATATCCTTGTGATTTTTATTACTGTACACATTTATTCACATATACTTGCTAATTTATCTTCATTGACTGGAAAGAACATTGGGTGAACTTCTGTAGCACACTACTGTATTTGTTATTTATGTGCCGTATCAATAAAAGTGACGACTTTAGAAATTACAGTACACCCAAAATTGCGAATAGACACATGTAACTTAAGCTATAGCAAGCTGGATGTACTGTATGTCTTCTACAGCCGAGCTGCTATTCCTCTGCTGGGGAAGCTCTCTCTGCAGTGCTGTCCGGCCGGTGCCTTCAGCCTTCCACGAGCCTTGCTACATGGGCATCGCCATCCACAACGAGCTGATATTCTCCTCTGTGTTCCATTTGCTTCGGTAACTAGAGCTGCACTTAGGTCAATGTAATGGCACTCCTTATGCCTTACTCAAATAGTATTGGAATAGGTAAGTTGCACGGTGACGGTGGCAGTAAGTTAAGTGAATCTTACTCTCCGACACCTCAAGGACGCTATAGCGTTTCTTGCTAAGGCTCTTACCTCTTAATCCGGGGGAACCGGGTTTGGTCAGGACGGACTGGTTACATTAATCTAAGACATTATCCAGCAATGTATCTTCTCTATTAGCCTGTCATCTACTCTTATTATGTATTGTCATATATTTGATTTAGTTAACTACCAGAACATTCCACAGAAATGATTTAGTCGCCAGTGTTTATAAAATGGCAAATAGAAATATGTGGTGGTTTATAGTCATGTGTTTCTACAGGTTCAACTTATCATCTCTCCATCCTGACTGGATGTTGCTGCTGTTTTTCACCCACACCCACGTCACCACAACAATCACCCTCTCCCTGCTCTTTCTCCCTAAGGTACTCTTTTGTCCAACAGCCCAGTAGCTGGTTTCCAAGTGTTGAAAGATAAAAGAAGAGTTTAATTCACAGTGAATAAAAAATAAGAATATATACTGTATATATGCAGTATATAATAAAAACATATATGAATACACGAAGGGGGTAAATATATAATAAATTTTTTCATACCGATTACAGTGTGTTTATTGTGTTTGTATTTGGTAGTTTCTCCACGTGTCAAAGCACGTGAGAGAAGAGATTGTAGCAGAGGTTTATGAAGAGGAAGTGGACCTGCGCCGAAGTTGCTCGTACCTCAACAGCAGTTTTCACTCTGCTTGGAGCGAACACAGTTTGGACCCTGATGACATCCGGGTAAAGTCTCCTGCTCCCCTGCGTCATACAGAATGTCCGTTTGCATTATATTAATTAAACAAACTTTAATTTGAGCAATATCCTTCAACCATATCAGAAAATAAATCATTATAATACATATAAGAACAATATAACAACAATAAAATGCAACTATCTGTGTTTCCTACAACCCTTACGTTATCCTAACTATGCTTTCCCTGTATTGCATAAACCTGCCTTCTCCATTTCCATTAACCTTTCTTTGACTTTAAATCTCCTTACACCATCCACCTCTTTAACCCTCCCTTAACCCCATGACCTTTCATATACCCCAGGATGAACTGAAGAAGTTGTACGCCCAATTGGAGGTCCACAAGACCAAGAAGATGACAACGAACAACCCTCACCTGACAAAGAAGCGAAGTTCTCGCTGTGGAATCGGCAAGTCCATTATCAGGCGCATTGCTGAAATCCCTGATTCTATGAGTCGGCAGTGCAGTCGTGAGGACAAAGAGTTTTACTATAATAGCAAAGCAGAGAGTAGATCTGGATCTTTTAGGAGGGTCCCAGATAACATTAGTTACAAAGAATCGCTTTCACCGGCGATGAGAAAATCCCACAGTGAACATGACTACGTCAGGGAGAGGGACTCTTGCATGCATGACTCCATGATGAGGTCCAACATAGTGAAAAGATCCTCTCAGCGATCACAAACAGACTCTTTATACATTCCACCTGGGGTCTGTAAGTCTGCTAGTGCCCTAAACCTGACTATCAATAACAATCTCTTGCATCCTGACCACAGCAAGCTGCATAAATCCTGGAGTCTGACCTCCACTAAAACCCACAGTATGGAGGACATACCCAAGGTCAACAGAGCCAGCTCAATGAACACAAAGTCCAGGCAGGAATTTCTCAGCATTAAGGATCAGACCACTTGTGCTCTCAGATCCCAGTCATTTGACAAGGCTGAGATATGTCCTTGGGAGGTAGAGGACGGACGACTAGAAGACAAGAACCAGAAGCATGTCACATATGCTCCTCCTCAGGATGCTGACATTATAAACACAGACATATTACAATCTCCACTAGTGCATGTTTGCCCCTGGGACCATCTGCCACCTCCACCAGAGAAGGGGACAGAAGCAGAATCTGATACAAAACCACACGCCTCTGTCTCTGCAAGTGCACCCGGCTCACCACGACCAAAGTTCTCAAAAGATCAGCGCGTCTTCTCCTTCCGCAACACGACTCAGAAGTGGCTCTCTGTGAAGTCCTTCGTCGGATCGGCGGACGCAGACGCCAAGGATAAACCAGAGGATTCACTTTCACAGAAGAGCCAGGAGAGCTGGGGAATCGTTGGCATGACACCAAAGTTAACAACATTTAGCAGACATCCAGGTAAAAGAAGCATGACCACATCTGAAGGGAAGCCGTGCCTTGTGAAACAGAATGCAATAAGATTGCCCTCTACTGATTCAACAGATAGAAGCCCAGGAAGGTTGATTGTAATGTCTGCAGTCTACCCATGGAACTTAGATGATTTGCAAAGAGATTCAACACATGACAACGTCTTTACGTCGAGGCAAAGCAGCATACGTAGCAACGCAAGTTCTTGGGAACCTGGAGGTGCCTATTCCAGAACCCCTTCTATGCACAGAAGAGGCAGCATTCGTGTCAGACGCACAAGTAATGCTTCATCAGATGTCTGCACATGGGATGTACCTCAGTCTTTACTAGCACAGAGGAGGCAAAGCACCAAGGCTGAGGTATGCCCATGGGAATACGAGACAGTATCTGAACGAGCAAGTGTGTATCCCTGGGAAACTCAGGAACGAAAAACTGCAAGAGAACAGCAGGGCAGCCATACTGACATTTGTCCTTGGGAAACACAAGAAATCCCAGCTACTTCAGGCACATCAGCACTGAAACAGTCACGGTTTATGCAAGACAGTCAAGCTACAGACATCTGCCCATGGGAATCTGTGGAAACCCAACTAGTTTCAAAGAGACAAGAGGGTGTTCATGTTAATGTTTGTCCTTGGGCTGTACAAGACAAGGCAGAACTTATATATGAAAATGTAAAGCCCGCAGAGGTCAAGGAATCGCTAAAGGACCCCTCACTTCATGAAGGCGTGAGGCCTAATGTCCCATACCTTCTCATATCAGGAGATATGCCAAGCAATGAAAAACTGCATGAGAAAAAAGACAGCCATGAGCGGATTACAACTGCTGTCGCAACAACAGCCGAGGTACAAGCCAGACAAATTAACAAGACAGTAGAGAGTTGTCCGTGGGAATTCCAAGATCCTCCTAACATTTGTGATGATATTTGTCCTTGGGAAGGTGAACAAGCAGACCAACCTGAAGACTTCCGAACAGAAGTTTGTCCTTGGGAAAATTCCTTACTGATAGAGAGGAAAGACAACCAAAGAGAGAGAGTATGCCAGATTGAAGAAGCTGAAGCCAGTAAAACTATGTTATCAAAGGAATTAGTTCAAATCAAAAAGCAAGATGGTATTAAAGCAGATGTTTGTCCATGGGAAAGCGAGGGACCAGAAATAAATACGAGGCAAACCTTTGTTGGGCAAGACAAGATTCGTATAGAGATTTACCCATGGGACGCAGAGGACCAACAAACTGAAATAACAGAGCTCTCAGAAGGATTAGGACTACAAAATCAGGATAGTTCCCAAGCAGCTATCTGTCCATGGGAAACTACAAACCCAGAAATTACACAAAAGCAATAAAGTGCCAGGGCAGATTTTTGTACACCTGTCATAAGAATAATAGAGGAAGACAGCGCTAGGGCAGATGTCTGCCCATGGGAGGCAAAAGATCCAACAGATCACAACGAACAGGAAAACACTCCAGCAGACATTTGTCCTTGGGATTCAGAGGACCAACGGAGGTTAACAGAAAGCAAAATGGATGCTACCAGCGACAGAGGTGATGTGAAGGAGACCCAGGAAACATTCAACTGTGAATCCCCACCTGTAGGAAACGGCACACAGTCGAAAGAGGAATGTAAAGCAAACGTGCCCTTGAGCCGGCGTGATGCTCTGTGTCCCTGGGACCTGGAAAGGACCAGATCTGTATCCTTTACAGAGCTGGATAACATGTCAGATGTTTTTACATGGGAGCCTGAAAATATTCCAGAGGAAGAAGAAGATGAAGAGGCAGATGCTGAATGTGCTGCTGAGGCTTTCATCTTTCCATCGGACTTGTAAAATATAGTTGGCCACTCAAAGACGTGTGGTGGTGGCTGTTATATTTTTTGCATTCTCCTCTTCCATAGGAAAGTAAGGGTGCAAGGTGAAAGGTCATACATCCACAGTGAAGAAACATGGTGGAGGACCATCAAGCCTCAGATGTTCCACTTACAATATTGGAAACCTATAGGTCTGGTGAACTGGATGCCCAAACTCTTGAGCCCATTAATAACTAAGGCTGAACACAAACCCTACACAGCCACAAAACAGTGTCATAGGAACACACCAATGTATGTTAGAATGCAGCCCTTTATCCTGTTCCACTCCATTTTAAATTATAATTATTTGTGTGTGTGCACTGTATGTTTTCAGTGATGTGTCTTTGATGTCTATGGTGGATTTGTGTCCATTGGTGAATACTTTACAGTTAATAAAGCAGGGAAATATAACTAGTGTCCATCAAATTAAACAAATGTGTTGATTAAATAAACTAGATTTTTTTTTACTGTAAATATACCATACCAAACTATTTTTCTTTCTTTAAATAGAGAAACATTGCAGCTGAAACATATGTCAATCAAAATAACATAATAAAAATCCTTGATAAATATATGCACATAAATTAAGCCTTTTGTAATTAATGAATTTTGAGTAATTATAATATACAGTAGATATACAAAACGAGTTGTCTAAGATGATCAGACAGTATAGGTACAAAACCCAACATGCATGCCTTCCTGTAAGCATCCTTAAGCAAGATGCCTAATTGTACTTAATACATTGGATAAAATAGTCCAAACTGGGTTGAAATTAGATAGTGAATGCTACATTCCAAATTAAATACCTAATCTGTTAAAAAATAACCCAAACGTTTGCTGATACAAGTTATTGACAGCAAATCAAAAAAGCCATTCCTTGAAACAATGGATAAAATATATTAGAAAAACATTAGCATACAGTAAAATGCTAGAAACTGGAACTAGGATTGGACTAGGTTTGTAAAAATGTTAATGATTGTCATTTCAGTAAGCAAGATCAATGTATGGATTTTGCACTTATATCATATGCACTGCCTAATGCAATGATCAACTTTAATGTTTATGAATTTTTATTTTATTTTAAACAAGGGTATTTGATTTATTTGATAAACACAAGTCATAACCCATCCCTATATTATAGAAAATATGGTTTATATCAAGAAATGTATATGTATTTAACTTCAGTGAAAGAGACTAATGTGATATACATTTATTTCTGAGATTGAGTGACATGAACAAAAGCAGATGGCATTTTATTTTTCTATTCTTTAAATTAACATGTAAAATCTCATTACAGAAATAAAGTTTACAATATGTGGATTTGGGGAATATAGCATTTGTTAAGAAGTTGATAATACATGGAGGAAATCTATATTTCCACAGTATTTTGTCTTGTAGATTTGAGGAAAGGCATCAAAACATTTCTATCACAAAGTCTTCGATTGTGACAGATCTGTGTATGGAGTCGGTGAGTGGCAGTTCAGACACGTCCCACATGCAGTACACAAGTTTGGTGGCAAGTCTTGGCATGGCACTGCCCCATAGCAGGTCATTTGTTCCACTGCACAGCTTTTGGTTTAGGGACTTCATAGTTGAGGGATTCAAAATCTTCTCCAGATTTCAATTTGGGCCCAGGGATCATAACGGTCTGAAAACATTAAAAGGAATTTTATTATAACAACATTTATATTTGCTGTAATGCAGGGCAAAATGATAATATTTTAATCCATGTTTAATACATAAAAGATATAGACAACTTTAGACTAACTTTGAGAGTGATATACCATAAAGAGATTAGCTCTGGTATCCACTAGGAATGTATAAACTGAATGTAAAGACTGCAGTATAATCTTATAGGTACAGTTAGGGCTGGACAGTAATTCAGTTTCAATGCATATAACATGATTTACATTTATTCCCATAACAGTGATATTTAATACACATTTCCTATATTTCAATACATGGCACATTACAGCATTTGTCATACGTTCAGGGCACAGCCGTCAGTTCACTATATTCAAGCACAACAGAAAGAACAAAAGACAACTGGCTACGTCACCCTACATGTGTATTGCACTACATAAAAAGCCAGTGCTCAGCATAAGTGGGCTGTTTTCACACGCCAAACTATTTTACTGACTCTCAAATGTAACAGAAGGGCTCGACATTACGTATTGGTGCGTTTCCTCCGCTAGCACAGTCAGGTCTTCGTGTGACTGGGCTACTTCACAAGATTACAGCGCTAGGCAAATTCATTTTTCAGACGTTTCTAAGTACAGACATCCCTTGGGCATTCTTAGCAGCTTTTCTGAGGCTTTTATGTTCATATAGATATTGACATACCGTATCAACAGAAATGTAGAGATAATGTATATTGTGGTTGGCTATATTGTCCAGCCCTAGGTACAGTTTAGTGGGTAGAGTATGCACTGCATGACGCACAGTCGTAACACAAGCATCCACCAAATGGCCTCCATCTACGGTGTGAGTAGGGGGGTGGGTCACCTTGATGACGGGGTCCTTGGCAGGGGCCCAGGCTGGTACTATCTTGCCATGCAGCCGCCACCGTCCATAAGGGTTTACAAGGTGTCGCTCAAACACCAGGTACTCCAGCACGTCCCGTGGCTCCTCCTGGCTGCCCAGCATCAGCCTCCCAAAGCGGTCGTAGACAGCCAAGGTCTGCGTACAGCAGGGCATACAGGATGCTAAACTAACACTAGTGCTTAAGTGCGGGTCAAGACTCGACGCCCAACCCAGGGGTCGATGCAGGTAGATGATTAGAAAAGTACTGGTTTAAAAAATAGATATGATCTCCCTGTCGCCCCTGGTTGATAACTGTTTTGTCAATATACCAATTGATTTTCATCACTATGACAAACAGAAATGAGACTCATAACATATAGCTATTGATGAATGCAATTAAAGAATAAAAACATTGTTGGATGGGATCCATCTAGCAGATGTGTAATTGGTAATTTGAGAATATTACATTCATTCCTAGGTAAGTACCTATAACCAATCTGAGGCCACAACGGTATTTCTGCAGCAAACGGTTTTGGGGTAAATCGACATTGTTTCAGGCCATGCATGGTAGATTTAGCTGTCTGGGGGCTGCCTACGTCAGCCTCCACAGCAAAATGTTTCTGTTGTTGCTGCCATTGAAATGCATTACAATGCTATCTTGTTATTATTCCAATATCTTTGGAAAGCCAAAGCCAAGTAGCAGCAAAGGTTTTCGAAAGCTGGCACCCAGGGTAAACTGGCCGTCAGGCATACTGAAAAAATATTATCAGAAATAGATTTTTGTTAACATTTGTCTTCTAGTTTTAAGATACTTGCAGATTGCAATTTAGTACCAAGTAACATTGTCTATAAAGTTACAGTTTATCTTCAGAGTGGTTCTTTTGAGTCGACATTGCTCAATCTAGCATCACGTGATTTGTTAGAGTCGGGTGTTCCCTTCCTTCCCTCTGCTGGAACCTAACAGCTATTGTATAGGTCAGGGGTAGGGAACCCTGGTCCTGGAGAGCCGCAGCCCTGCATGTTTTAGATGTCTCCCTGCTCCAACACAC
>JAODUE010033390.1:1039-20922 GCA_027564755.1 Amblyopsis hoosieri
ATCCATGAGTGCATCACAAGGCCAGAGATTATGGGCTGCTGAGACATCCATGAGTGCATCACAAGGCCAGAGATTATAGGCTGCTGAGACATCCATGAGTGCATCACAAGGCCAGAGATTATAGGATGCTGAGACATCCATGAGTGCATCACAAGGCCAGAGATTATGGGCTGCTGAGACATCCATGAGTGCATCACAAGGCCAGAGATTATGGGCTGCTGAGACATCCATGAGTGGATCACAAGGCCAGAGATTATAGGCTGCTGAGACATCCATGAGTGGATCACAAGGCCAGAGATTATGGGATGTTGAGACATCCATGAGTGGATCACAAGGCCAGAGTTTATGGGCTGGGGTTATAATGTGTTTATCACGTTATGCAGCGGTTGCTAAAGGGATCTGTTGGAGGCCCCAGAAGCGGTAAAGAATTGTTTTAAGACATATTATAGAATGAATGTGAAACTGTTTACATTTTCAGGTGGTGTTCACTACCTTGGCCAGTGTTTGTAATATGTGTACACACACACTTATTATAGTGTGTGCCTGTGTGCCTGCGTCTGTGTGAGAGAAATGATACAGTATAACATACATTGTTTGGGGAGGAAGGTGATGGGTTTGGTGGTCACTCATAAAATGGAGACCAGGACAGGGACAGTGATGATGGAAGAGGAAGTGAAGTGGAGGTCAACGGGGGGAGGAGGGGGCTTAATGTCGACTCACCCCTTGGAGGTTTTATGGAAAATGTTTGTTGTTTTATATTGTGGACCTTATTTCTGAATGTGGAATCTGTTATTGTTATTGAAAATGTTATTGTTAATATGAATTGAGTTTTATCATGTTATGCTGTTGTAACAGTTATAGACCATGATCTCACGAGGCTACCTTTACAACAACATAACATAATAATAATAATAATATAGCTCCAGTTTGACTTTGCCGCGATAATCACTATGTACAGCTTTTGGTTCGGACCAATCAGCGTCATACTGGCGAGCGTAGTTTAGGTGTGAAGTTAACCGTCGGTGACGGACAGTCTCAGTTCATCCAATCACCCACCAAGGTACTTATTTGAAAGCGCCTGCCCTTTTCTAAACAGTTTCAATGGTCCTTTTTCCAGATGGTTCTGTGTAACAAACCATCTGGGACTCCAGCAGACAGACTAGCTAGAGCCTCCTTGCTAGTGTAGAGTGTCCACGGTCCACCGTCTCACGCTGGACGTCTGGGTTTAAATTCCAGGTGCAGAATCGCAGGTTTCGCTGTTATTATGTTATTATAAACAAACAAATTTCTTAACTTCCTTCCTTTCTGGGCGTTTTACAGAATGTCCGGACAACGCTGCAGCACCTTGTAACCTTAACGGAGTCTGTTCTGATGGCCTTGGTGGGAACGGGACGTGCACCTGCAAGGTACGCTGTTCTATGGCAGGGGCAAGCCATATTATTATCTGATAGTATTTTAATACAGGCTAGTAGCAGAGTACATCAAAGTAATGTGTAAACTGTACTACTACTAACAATTATGGCTAAACTATGCCATTTCATTCATTGTATATTGTTATTTCATTTCTGAAAAGTATCTTGTGACCCCCTCTTCTGTATTTCGCGACCCCCCCCCCGGGGGGTCCCGAGCCCTAGTTTGGGAACCAATGTTCTATGGAATATGTGCGAAGACACACATTCTGACGGAGCATGGATTATTATTTTATTTTGTACATATTTCAAATATATTTTTGATTTAATTGTATATTGTTTCAAATGTATGGCCAATACTATAGCATCTTAACAAAATGTTTTATATTTATCTTTATATTTTCCTATGTACACAGTACAATGTAAGAAGTCCTTGAGTGTTTTGAAAAAAAATGTATTATTATTATTATTATTATTATTATTGTTATATATTTACCCCTGTGTGTGTGTGTGTGTGTGTGTGTGTGTGTGTGTGTGTGCGCGCTTATTTGTATTCAGTTGGGCTTCATGGGAACTGCATGTGAGGCTTGCACACCAGATAGATATGGTCCCCAATGTAGCTCAGGTAACCCTGTCTAAAATGCAACCTGTCACACAGATCTTTAAATGTATTACATTGTTGATACCTGTCTTAATAATCTCTCTCTCTCTCTCTCTCTCTCTCTCTCTCTCTCTCTCTCTCTCTCTCTCTCTCTCCCCTAGTGTGTACATGTGTACATGGCCTGTGTAATGCTGGTTTGCGTGGTGATGGGCTGTGCACTTGCTTCTCCGGGTACAAAGGTCCAAACTGTGACCAAGGTATGAGACTCACAGCCAAGGATGTGATGGGCCAGTGGTCTTACTGAATACACATTGGCTAAGCTTGAACATATTTGAAGGATATCTTGAGGACTCTTGCTGTATATATTGATAATAGTGAAATAGGAAAAATATGACAAAATATTATGTAAGTTTTTCCCTACTGTATTTGGAGAGCTGAACAGTCGACAATCCTATAAATGATTACTATGCAAATACCTTTATACTTTTATCATCATTGTAGTTTAAATCACCAGCAGACTATGAATACTTTTTAGTTGCAATATTGTTCAATATAATGGTAATTGCTAATGCTTGCTAATATATAGTTTCATACAGTGTGTAGAGTATAACTTACTGTATTATGGGCTGATGCACAGCTGCAACTAATAATTGCTGATTCATTTGAATTGAATTAATTTGCTGATTAAATAATGGCACAGCTGATTAGCAGTCATTGGTAGACCTAAATGAAAGCAAACATCTTGTCAGCATTACGTTCTACCTGGGATAAGGAGGCCCTTTCTAATGGAGGACAGTGTTTCTTTCCCAGAGCTCCCAGAGTGCTCTGCTCTTGCCTGCCGGCCTAACTCCCGTTGCATGGAGGATGCCGCTACAGGAACACTTACATGCAAATGCATGCCTGGTTACCAGGCATCAGGGACAGACTGCATATGTAAGTACCACCTGTGAAGACCTGCAGCTACTATAGCCCTAGCCTCATGATAACCATCCTGATCTTGCAAGCTACTTCACAGCGAGTATCAGTCTGGAACCCCTCAACTCAAAAGCATTTGTTATAAAGGCGGTTCTAATTCATGTCAATGAAATGTCCATTCGATTTGGACGTCCTATCTATTGTCTCACAATCAGAACATTTAAAATCAGTTAGAGCACCCGCCGGTGCAAATCAAAGCATACGACGCGCGCTGCTGTCGTCATCTAGGGAAAAATTTGAGCTGTATGCTAACTGTCCCGATTAAAGTGATCGTAAGCTAATGCACTTTTTGTCAAATGAACAAAATATCTCCTTGCCTTGCGCTAACGCACCGTTGTGTGTGTGTGCTGAAATCATAATAGCCCTGGCTCCGTACATAAACAAACAAAGGGCGAACACCACTCACAACAGCAATGCCCTTGGCTTCCCAATGCGTTTTCATAGTGTGGGGCGGAGCTGCTGAGGGAGCACCCTATGGCAGAGGTCTTCAAAGCTTATCAGGCATAGGACCCCTTGGCTGATGGAAATGCGGCACAGGGACCCCCTATCACATATGGTATACAATATTTAGTTGCCAGGCCAACAATAATGTGTAGTGCCACGTACTAAGCAATTAACATAATTATTGGCAGATTTAAATACTGTATTTATAGCACATGTATTTATGTTCCTGTTGAAGACCTCTGCCCTATGGCATTGGAGAGAGTGTCTTTTTTGGTTTTGATTCGAGTTCAAAGTTAGCAAGTGTTCTGGAAAATGACAGACTTTGCCATTAAGCTCTGAACGGTCAACAAACATTTTTGCATTAAGGGGCTCCTAGTCTCAGCCTCTTCCGTCCATTAGCACTACGTCACATAAGCAACTCTGTGCAGAACGTCTGTGAGCTTGACAGCTCTTTCCGAAATTGAGGAGTGGATTTTCATTGGCTGTTAGCATTGTCACTCACGAAGTCTGTAGGTGCGACACTAATTTAGTAGCCTATAGCTTATTATTTATTAATTTCAATCGTAAGCACTAAGCCTACTTATCTATCAGAACAATACCTGCCAGAGTCCTGTCAGTAAGTTTCACAAAACATTCCTCATTCCTCCACTCTTATCTAAAGTTGAATGCCCGACTACGTAACTCCGACTGAGTTACGTAGTTGGTTAATGTGCATGTCAATCAAAATACCTTTCTTGTCAAGTAGGCAGATCTTGACGCAGTTATTAGTGTCCCAGACTTTACGTAAGTAAAGGCTGGCTCTGCGAGACTAAGGGGCGGATCGTGGAGCGGCGTATTCATAGCTGTGTGTCACTGTGTGCCAGCCATAAACCCCTGCCTGCAGAGAGTGTGTGACGTCCACGCCACCTGCCTGCACTCTGGACCCAACCAACACACCTGTGCCTGTAACCAGGGCTACAGCGGGGACGGCCATGTGTGCATGCCCATAGACCCGTGTCAGAGCCACCGCGGTGGCTGCGTCGCAAGGACGACCAACTGTGTGTATGATGGCCCTGGCAAGGTGTGTGCATCTGTGTGCGTGCGCGTGCGTGTATCTGTGTGTGTGCGTTTGTGTGCGCGTGCGTGTGCGTATGCATTTGCGTGCGCGTGTGCACGTGTGAGGTTAAATTTAGCTGGGTGAAAGTTTTTATACTGAAGGCCATATTTAAGGTTGTATACCTATAGTAGTTTTACTGCATGTGCTGAATTGTAGCTGTAAATATGCTGTAACATCTTAAACATTTAAAGCGTTACTTCACCCCAGCTCTGAGCCTGACTCCGCCCATTGCCGAACTTGCAAATACGTAGTCAAGGAGCTGAGTGAGGAGAGGGGAGGGGCTTAATATCAGTTGGTTTTGATGGCGCACGAGCCGACCATAAGTACGGTCAGAAGCCAGCCAGCCAACCTCGGGCGACATTAAACTGATATGACGTGTAGAGCCGTCTTCAAGCCGTAACATCCAGATTTGTATAAAAACTAGTATTTTGTCAAAATACAATTTTAGGCTGCTCAATCTTTAATTGATAGTAAAAACAAAGCCTCAGCAAAACCAACAGAGCTACATTTGACACCTTGCCTTTGCTAACAGTAGTGAGGAATATACAGTATGTGCGAATACATTTACAATTAAGTAAATTAGCAGACACTTTTATCCAAAGCGACCCACGATTGTGTTGCTTTGTAGTCAACTTTGTAGTCCACTAGGCTACCATGTTAGCGTATGTAAGGGTCCCTTTGTGCTTGTGTGTCCTGTAGTCGCACTGTGAGTGTCTGCCTGCCTTCACCAATCTGGAGGACGGCGTGAGGTGCAGCCTGGCTGACGCCTGCAGACCAGACTCCTGCCACAAGAACGCAAACTGCTCCACCGTGCAGCCGGGAACCGTAGAGTCAGTAGCTTTACATTAGTTCACGTGTTACTCATGTGTTACTCATGTGTTACTTAACGTGTTACTCATGTGTTACTCACGTGTTACTCACGTGTTACTCATGAGTTACCTAACATGTTACTCATGTGTTACTTAACGTGTTACTCACAAGTAACTCACATGATACCACACGTGTTACTCATGTGTTACTCATGTGTTACCTCACGTGTTACTCGTGTTACTTAACGTGTTACTTAACGTGTTACTCACATGTAACTCACATGATACCCCATGTGTTACGTGTTCATGTCTGCAAGGCTGACTTGACATAAATGTGCTTATGAAATATTAAAACTGTAGTATTTCATGTCTAATACAAGGGTCAAATGTGGGCTTGACATATGTGGCATTGGAGGTTATATATCACCCGTGTTACAACATCTAATGGCACTCTACGATTGACACAACATAGCTTTTGATGTCGTATAGATTTCTAACTACATTACCCATCTCCTTTATACTGTAGCTGCACCTGCCGTCAGGGTTACCTTGGTAACGGCAAGGTGTGCTACGGTAACATCATGGAGCGCCTGATCGACCTCAACACGGAGCCCGGGAGCAAGTGGGCGGGTCAGCTGGGTTTTGCCATTAAGCTCTTCAGTACGTGTACTACGGCAAGCTGTGTCTCTGAGATGTTTGTTGCACTGTGCACATTTGTGTGGTTGTACTGCATGCTAGTGGAGTGGACACGCAGGGCACACCTTCACATATACTGTACGTGTCACGTGAAATCAACTGATTCTGGTCCTGTCTCTATGTTGACAGGCACTCTGTCCTGGCCCTTGAGCAACTTAGGACCTTTCACTGTTTTCGTCCCAATCAACAAGGGCTTCGGGGGCAATTTGGTGAGACGATCGAGCGACCAAATTGCTATACATACTGCCTTAATTTAGCATATGTTCTATGAGTGTAGGAGCTATGCTGCAGACAGGACGAACAAAATGTATCTTCACTGTTTTTAAATATCCATCCTATGTCTGTGGGTAGACTAGCATGTTGATCGGGCTTTTCTCCGTTCTGTCTGAGGTGAAGAATTCCATAATGGCTGATGCCTCCAAGGCAAAGTACTTGTGCAATCTGCACACGGCTGCCGGAGAAATGACCTTTGACACGCTGAAGATAATGGACGTCTTCTACATGCTCACCGGCAGAGGTTGTGAGCCAGACACAACCGAGGGGGTGAGGGGAAATAGTCAAGCCATGACGCATATATTTTTAAGCTAGGTGTATTTATTAGGCCTGCTATATTTACCTGGATGAAATAAATCATTGATTTAAGCCATGTCAAGAGTTTTATTAACAATTATTGTTTGGTCATAGTTACAGTATTTTAGCTAACCCTGGTAAAACTCTTCTGCTTTATGTTACTGTTTCAGTTAATATGCACATTATCTTCTAGGTGTCATGTTTTTTAAACCCTTCAAATGAGTTTAACCTTCTTGCAGGATCAAAACACAAAGATTCGTATATATGGCAGCAGAAAGAAGGGCACTATCATTGACTCTGATGTGATTGCATCTAACGGAGTAATCCACATCATTAACAAACTGATCGACACTGTCTCACCCACTTTGGAGAGTCAGAAAGAGGTACGCACGCATGCACGGGCACGCACACATACAAACGTGCACACACACACACATACAGTACATCCTTGCACCACAAACCACATGCTGTATACTAACTAGCTAGCTTGCATGCAGGCTTTAACTGTTAATTCCGTTTATTTTTTGTGTCTCTCTTTTCTCAGGAGAACCTCATGAAGATTCTTGTAGATAATGGAAAATTTGCCCAGTTCGTAAATTTATTGAAAGTATGTAATTATGTATATACTCTATATGTACCACAATCCAGTGTTATAATATACTGTATAGGATCATTCAAGAAATGCTAATTTGTCTTTGGTAATTCAGTCATTTATATATATTTTATATATGATATTATATTTTACCAAACAGAATAATATTCCGATTACCTTCCATACTACTGCATGACCTGCATGATTCCAGAACTCTAAAATCTTAAAAGAGAAATGTACAAGCATTCAATCACTCTTTGCTTCGCAGAAAGTCAATCTGGCTTCGTTGATGGATTTGCCTGGGCCGTACACTGTCTTTGCTCCCACCACCACAGCCTTCCACTCTATGCAGACAGGACACATAGATTATCTTGTCTCTCCTGAAGTAAGGAGGCTGTGTACACTCACAATACATGTGCTGCTTCCTAATTGTCTATGGGCAGTATCATGTGGATACCTGTGATAGGTAACCTCTTTTTTCTAATACCCCAGGGCCACAATAAACTGGTGGAGCTTATAAGAAACCATATCGTTCTGTCCTCCAGTGTGAGTATTTGATTTCTGTGTATTGTATGTCATGCCTTTTGCAATGTATTTATGGCAACATTCTACTTATAATGGCCTTATTATGGGTTATCCTATATAAACATATGGAATGTTATTGTAAGAACACAATAGTGGGTTATTGTGTGATCCATGCATTTACATGGTACAGTATGACACTTGAATACACTTTAATAACAAGGATGTCTTCTTTAATGCCTATTTTCCATCCCATATCTGAAGCTGGAGATCTATAACGCCGTGTCAAGCCCCAGATATGTCACTATGGCCAACCAGGTTCTGTCAGTTAACGTGACAAAAAATGTAAGTATTGCATTGAACAATTATGTCAATAATATTCTCTATATGACTTTCTGCCACTAGATTTTACACACATTGCACCATCATCTCAGACCACAACAAATGCTCTGTGGGCCACACACACGGCTAGCTCAGCTATGAAAACATACAACATACTGTAGGAACATCTTTACAATGCACATAGGGAGTGTTATGTATTTCTCTGCTCAGGACACAATTTGTTAATTGTTTGCTCCTATATTAATGAAATAACAAGACAAAAAATGTAGACCACTCCATTGGGTTGTAGCCTCCCATTTAGCTGGCTGCAGAGAGAGAGAGTGGTGAGACTATTGAGACTCTTGCCTAGTCCACATGTACACAACTATATTTAAATACGTATATTTTTTTACACGGTTTGGCCTTTTCTACACACAGTGCATACAATCACTAAAGACAGTTTTAGCAAAACTCCTTCCAAGGTGAAAATGTTTAAAAACTCTGCATTCAGTGGTGTAGACAGGGAAGACTCAGTTTATGGCTTGTAACGTCAGCTTTTGATCCGGTATCTGCTTTGTTTACATGCTGTGTCTTTCTTCACAGGCTTGAAAGCATGCAATTTCGTTTGTGTTTTAAAACAGTGCTGTATGGACAGGATTTCTTCTCTTTTTTTTAATCTCTTTTTAAAAATATATCTGTGTACGTGTGGACTAGGCATCTGAGAGCTGACATATTAGAGATGGATGAGTAAACATTAGTGGCCAAAAAGAATGCCTCCTCAGTAGCTTGGAATTACTGTTCTTGTACCAGTCCAATATGACAGTTGAAAATGTGTTGTTTTGATATGTTATGAATATATTTATATGAATTTTCCCATAACCTTTGTGTTTTTACTTTTACTTTTTACTTTTACATTTTGAAATTACTGTCATCAACACCACATTTTATAAATACCGTGAACCCCTAGTACCGCTAGTTACATCCACATGGGGAATTTCAAACTCAAATCACTGAGCATACCATAATCATCAGCTGTTAGGTCGACAAGCAGATTATTACACGTTTCAACACTTCATCAATCCGTGTGTGTGCACGTATTACACACATACAGGGTCAGGTTGTCATCAATGGAGTGGTTGTACTGGATGCAGATGTGGAGGCAAAGAACGGCCGCCTTTATTCGTTGGGCGGAGTTCTGATCCCGCCATCCATTGAGCCGTTGCTTCCCCATAGGTGTGACATCACAGAGAACAAGACTGTTGAGGTAACACAGAAACAGCTTTCCTCTAGCATCACATGCATTATGTATCTCTGACTCTGACCCTCTTCCCACCAGGGAGTCTGCATGAGCTGTAGCCAAATAAAAGTGGCCCAATGCTCTTCTGGAGTTTACACAGTAAGACATCTCTCTAATCGATCCCCCTGTCTGTTTGTAAACCTCCACACGTTATTCCATGAACTGAACTGTGTGTGCGTGCGTGTGCGTGAGAGAGAGAGAGAGGGACCACCGTCAAACCTGTTTGTTTGTTTTTTAGGGCACCCACACGTTTGGCTGTTCATACGAATGGAATATCGACTTCGACATCCCTGCCATAGGCTGTGCTCTACAGTGCAACGTGACCACCACGGTACATACACATGGAATTGATCGTGCGATGGCAAGCAGGCATATACTGCAGCATGTGTTTTTATGTCTGGATGTTAAACTGATCTGGCCCGTGGTCCTCACAGAGGTCCCTGTGCTGTAAGGGCTTCTATGGGCCAGATTGTAGACCCTGCCCCGGAGGATTCAGCAACCCCTGCTCTGGCAATGGCCAGGTCAGACACTGTGATGCTTTATGTTTGTGCCATTGTTAACCTCAGCCTGGTTTAGACCATCATTTCTCATTCATTTAATTTGATGTATTTATCCACTTTCATAAAACCCCAATATTTGAAACATAGATCAATTTCAGCAATTAGCATGTCACACAATTCCATCGAAATAGCTCAGATTCAGTATCATTAATAAAACAAATGTATCTATTAGAAAAAATGTGTTTACTAACATGAATAAGCTGCAGAATATATATAAATTGATTATGGCCTGCTAACTGTACCACCCTAATATCTTTAGCAGTGTGGCATTGTAATGCAGCTTCGTCACTACATCAGAACAGAACGAGTGCTGCTTATTTAATATGTATTATTTAATAATTACGTTGTGTGTGCCTTGTGTGAGTCAGTGCATGGAGGGTCTCGAGGGGAATGGGTCCTGTATCTGTGCGCCCAACTTCAGTGGCTCACGATGCCAGTACTGTGCCAACCCCAACAGATACGGAATCAAGTGTGACAAAAGTATGTCTACTGAGGCTTCTTTGACGGTTAATCAACTGAAATAAATATCATTAATTGTTAGTAGAGTTTGTGGAACTATTTCAAAATTTACTCACATTTTTTTAGTCCTCAACACAGCATTTAAATGTGATATTCTTAACATTACAACAGCAGCAATTATATTAAGCAGTTTTACACAATATGCCACATGATGTTCACTATGTGAATGTAATGCATGTACAAACAGTGCACGTGTCGTCTCGCCCCCCCTCCAGCCTGCAGGTGTATTCATGGCATGTGTGAGAACCGTCCCGAGGCAGACGGGCGGTGCAAACTGGGCTCCTGCCTGCCGGGATACGTAGGCTCGTACTGTGACCGTCGAACCCAGGTCTGTGGAACCCCTGGCCAGTTCTGCCACGCCCATGCCGACTGTGACTTCAATGACGGGACAGCAAAGTAATGGAATTACTATTTAAAAACGTTTAAGATGTGTGGGATTAATGTGTTTAAAATGCTGTAGCGATATTCCCGTGACAATGGTGTGTTACATGTTTGTAAATAAGCGACAATGTAATACCTTCCTATGGCCAATCCTGGTGTTGTTGTAGGTGTATATGTCAGCCTGGGTATCAGGGCGATGGTATCAATTGTGTGGAGAGAGACCCATGTGCCCCACCGCTTCGGGGTGGCTGCAATAAAAACGTGAGCTAGAAGCCAATTAATTTCTATGTTACAGAACATCTGCACCTAGTGAAAAAACAAACTGTATAAACTGTACATGTATTCATTGTGTGCTTTCTCCTCTTGTGTGGCTCCCCCTGTAGGCCAAGTGCATAAAGACAGGACCAGGCACACGCACTTGCCAGTGTCTGACAGGATGGAGGGCCGATGGGGACGAATGCCAGCCCGTCAACAACTGTGATAATCGTGACAGAGGAGGGTGCCATGACAACGCCACCTGTGTCTATGTAGGACCAGGCCAGGTATAATGTGGCTCTGCACTATATTAGGCTACTGTAACAAAGACCTAACACCATACAGGCCAAGAGAAGGGGTTCTAATTAGGGGTGCACGATATTGATCAAATGTGATATTGATCAAGAAAATTGCAATATCAATATTAATTTCGATATTTTAAAACCACAAAGGTTACGGGAAAAGGCATTAAAAGCTTGAAGTCAAAGCAGTTGTTTTCTAGGATTTCCTGCTAAGCTTGTATGTTACACATAGGGTTTTTAAGCAACAGTTCACTTTTAAGCGCTAGTGTAATGTAATCTGTCTGTTTTGAAACCGTCAGAGCGACTGCATCTGCAAACCGGGTTACAATGGCAACGGGAGAGAATGTGAGGCAGCCAATCAATGTGTGTCCAAAAATGGAATGTGCCATTACTTGGTGGGTGACAAGAGGACATTGGCAGCTCAAAACTGACCAATATTGTCAGTTTGTGTGGTAAAATCCATTGGCGACTTAAAACCCTAAAGGTGAATTGTCTCTTCAGGCCAGTTGTCGCTTTCTGTCTGGTCAGTGGACCTGTGTGTGTGACGATGGATATGTAGGAAACGGTGTGGTATGCTATGGCACATTTGAACAGGTCAGTGATTTGCTGTACAGCCAATTGAAACACACCCACCTTTGTGGATGCCATTTAACTTGTTGCAGTAAACCTATGTGCCTCTAGGAACTGATCGCTCTCCCAGAGGCCACAGCGTTCCTCAAGTGGATGACTGTGAGTACGACAGAGAAACGTCACATCGTGGGGTGGTGTGTTTGTTTGCACCGCCAGAGTTCACGTCTGTTTGTCTGTGCTGCCAATCCAGGACACGGGGGTGAACCGGCTTCTGTTAGAGCAGAACGTCACCCTCCTGGTGCCGACTTCTGAAGCCATTGATCAAATGAGCGACGATGACAAAAACTTCTGGACAACAACGGGCAACCTGGCCAGCATTATGAGGTTATAACGGTGCAGGCTGCTAGCATTAGCAACACAAGCTTTTGTTTAGTTGTTTCATGTTTTCATTTTACTGTTATAAGAAAATGTATTACCTGGAAAGGTACAGATTTCATAATTGGTTAGATATGGATCAAAAGAAGCAGCGACGTGCACTCATGCAGTGCTGTGGGCTTTATGTGACTTTTATCAAGCATTTTGATTCTTCTTTATGGCAGAAATCACATACTACTTGGGAACTATCCATTAACCTCCCTGAGTGACACTGCACAGGTCACCACCCTTCTCAATAAAACACTTAACGTTTTCACCACAAGCAAGGTGAGAAAGCATTCATGACTACCGGTAGTATTTTCTATTTGAATGATATTGACCATAATATGTGACAACTGTGGAAAAATCAACCCCACACATATAGACTACATGTGTACATTTCCCGTAACATTGTGGTACAATCAGTCTACAGTTATTGGCGGAGCTGCAATCCTTACAGCAAATGTGGCTGCCCAAACTGGATGGATTCACATCATCGACAAGGTAAACTGCTGCTATAGAACAAAGAAAACAATACAGTATAACTGCAGGCTGTGCCTTGTGTGAAATGCAGTATTTGAAAGCCATTTGTAAATGTTGAATATTTCTATATGATGACCGTCAACTTAATACTACTTTTGTATTAGTTAGTTTTGCTTCAACCTAGTTCCCGTGGGGTAGCATAAAATGCTAACTAAAAACAATTGCCTTACTATGAATATACAAAACATTGCTAGTAACGTTTTCCCCTCAGCTTACTGTCCAGTTGATATCTTCCACTTCTCGTGGCTGCAGGTTTTGATTCCAGAGCGGTCACTCAGTGCAGGGCTCCTGGAGATCCTAGAGCTGAGGCCCGAGTTTTCTCTCTTTAGAAGTTACCTAATCGTACGTACAGACCCAACACTGTTACTAGCTAACGACACTCTACCTTACATTAAGAATGCTAGTTATTATTATTATTATTAATATTATTATAACTATTATAATGTAAAAGATGAAAGTGAAAGGCACCGTCTCTTATTGGAGAAACAATCTACACCAGTACACCAGCCTTTCTACCAATTTATTAAAATATGTTTTCATCTAATAATACTTTTTATACATTTGATGTACATTTATTGCATTCCCATCCTTTTCAGCAATATAATTTGACCAATGAGATTGAAGGAGCCAATGAATACACAGTTTTTGCTCCTACGGACAGCGCTATCAGGGACTTCCTCAAAAAAACCTCTGCAACCGCTATGGTACATATGCTCGTCGGTGTTGTGTTACAATTTCTCTCTTCTGTGTTGTTTTTTGGACCACAAGGTCCATTTCAGTCCCTTTAGATTAACACGTGTTGCTATGGTTTTTATTAACGCCGGAACAGTGTGACAGATTTTTAACCGATTTCACATTTTCCTTTCCATATCATGACCACTGAGCGATTTGTGACCTGTGAATGTTCTGTTGACAGGACCTGAACACAACACGCTACCACATTATACTGTCAGAACGATTGCTTAACACAGACCTGCAGGCTGGCGGCCACAAGGAAACAATGCTGGGATTTTCACATCAGCTGGGCATCTTCCCTCGAGAAGGAAAGGTACCTGCCTGGACTGTTCTAGTCTCAGCCTCTTCCGTCTATTGTCACATAAGCAGCTCTATGCTGCACGTCTGATACATAGGCCCCTGTAAGCTTGACACTTTCAGGAAGTGGGATTGTAGATTTTCATTGGCTGTTAGCAGTCATTCACAAGTCTGCACACAGTATGTCATTCTAGTGCACTGCACGTATAGAATGTAAAGCAGTAACCGTAGCTTACTTATTTGAAGTGTAACTAATTCCTAAAATGTGTTTCTGAGCTGGTGTTAATATTGCCAAAATTCCCATTTTTATAAAAATCTGCATTTTATGTGCTGAAAAAAGAACTACACGTCATATTCGTTAAAAATCACGGTACATGCTCACACGTCATCACATTCAAATGTTAATGTTAATGGAGGGTCCCACTCTCAGCCACTCCCCTCACTCAGATCCTTGACGCATTTTTCAAAGTTGTAGTGGGCAGAGTGAAGCTCAGAGCTGGGGCGCAGTTAAACTTTAACATATTTGCAATACATCCAAACAGCCAAACTCGTGTCGTCCCACAACAATTTCTCAGGATAAGTGTAACGTCCAACTTGGTCATTGAGCTACTGCATGTAGTTGGTCGTCGTGCATGTCAATCAAAATACCTGCCTCTTCCAAGACTTTCCGCAAAGTGAAGGATGTCTCTGTGAGACTAAGACTGTCTAATGACTGAATTAACATAGCAGCTGCATTGTGTATTGCAATCGGAACAGTAATCACCTTCTTCTCTATACTCCTCTCTAGTTATATGTGAATGAAGCCAAGCTCAACATGTCTATCATTATGACTGGAAATGGGGTGATCCACAGCCTGTCGTCGGTGCTGGAGATCATGTGGAACCGCTGTGACACACAACAATACAAGGAAATTAGGGTAAATGATTAACAAATGCATGCATAAGTTAAAGGTATGCTCCTTCCTACTCATCTTGACTAAAATCAAGAAGTGCACCTTTAACATAATTAGGAAAAAAGAAAAAGCTCACTCAACATGTTGAAGCCTACTCATCTTGACTAAAAGCCTGTTTCATTCAAAGGGCCTCTGTCAGCCATGTGCAAAAGCTGCGGGGAACACCTGCCCCAGTGGATCAGTTCTAAAGGTATGTTTCTCTGTGTGTGTGTGTGTGTGTGTGTGTGTGTGTGTGTGTGTGTGTGTGTGTGTGTGTGTGTGTGTGTGTGTGTGCGTGTGCGAATTCCAATCCTACCTATGTAACGATAACCCCTCCTGTCCCCCTGCAGAAATCACATGTGGAGGTGAGGTGCAAAATGCGCCGTGCCGAAGCAAACTTCGTGGTTATTTCCCGCACTGGCTGCCGTGCCATCTGTATGCAGCAAAACATTGTACGTGGTAGAACATTACTCACTGAAATGCATAAGCGTCTATGTAAATGTGAGATGAATAAAGAGTTCCGATGCAAATGTATATCTGAGAAAAAGTAGCAATTAGCTATTTAAAACAGCAATATTGATTTGGTTTCTATATTTGTGTTCTATAATTTCACCTTTATTGCATTGAAAAAGTCTTAATTGAATAAAAATGTAAATCTTGTAACTAAAATGTAACTAATTTAAAAACAAAAGATGGACTTTTGTCTACAAATAAATAAACATCCATAAGTCCTTGCCTGCCTGGTTGTCTCCCGTGTTAAGCAACGCTAACAGAAATGTACCTGGTTCTGTGCGGTCCCACAGGTACGTAAATGCTGCAGCGGTTTCTTCGGGCCACACTGTGAGCCGTGCCCAGGCCTGAAGGGACAGCCATGCTACGGCAACGGCGTGTGCTCGGACGCCGGCGTCTGCCAGTGCAACCCAGACTTCATTGGCACGGCCTGTGAAGACTGCCTGTCGGGCAAATATGGCATTCACTGTGATCAAGGTATGATGTTTAACAATGGAATGCTCAGCCACTCAGAGCCAGTTACAGCTACATATTAGCCCTTACTGTCACCTTAATGATTTTCATTTTCATTTCATTCATAGACAACAAGCAATTTTCTTTCTGTTTCTTTTGGCAGTGTGTATGTGTAAGAATGGCCGGTGTAATGATGGCGTGCAGGGTGACGGGATGTGTGAATGCGACGTGGGATGGAAAGGCATCCTCTGTGACCAAAGTATGGAACATGAACTTTAGCCTGAAATGTTAGCGCTGCTAAATTCTAGCTCACCTGCTGAGACTGAGCTATCTGAGCTGTTCCGTTGCAGAGATCGACTCCAAAGAGGATGAGTTCTGTGGTGCTAACATGTGCCACACCAGCGCAAAGTAAGTATTAGCCTACAGAAACCCAAACATTTGACTTGTTTTGTTTACAGAATGAAGCAATGTATGAATCTCTCTCTCTCTCTCTCTCTCTCTCTCTCTCTCTCTCTCTCTCTCTCTCTCTCTCTCTCTCTCTCTCCCCCCCCCTTCCCTCCCATTATTGTAATAGCTGTGTCATCAGGGTGTCTAGCTCACAGTGCATCTGTGTGGTAGGGTTTGAGGGTAACGGCACTTACTGCAAAGGTAAGAAAACATTCAAACATCTCCTCATCCCTTCCCCTCCAGAGTCCCAATATTCAGTACCAGGTCACTGAAAAAGAACAATATAGTGGATATAAAATGCTTGTGACATAATACCGTAGTGTGCTGAGTGTGAGCATGTCGTTTTAAGTCAGAATGTTTAGATTGTGATTTGTGAATGTGTAGTCCATATTGCTTGCAACCACTTGCAAGCCTGTGCTTTTGTGCATGTGTGTGTGTGTGTGTGTGTGTGTGTGTGTGTGCATGCGCAGCCAAAGATGTATGTGCGGTGAACAGAGGCGGGTGCAGTGAGCACGCTGTATGTAAACGGACCCTGCCGGGCCGCAGGGACTGTGTGTGCAGCCCTGGATATTCTGGTGATGGCCTGGTGTGTGTGGGTGAGTAGCTCACATGAATGGCTAGCTCCCCTCAAGTTAAAGGTGTAGTCCGCTATTGCAAGCTAAATGTAAGCTAATACACTTTTTGTCAAATTCTAAAAATATCGCCTTGCATTTCGCTAGCTTACCGTTCTCTGTGAGTGTTGAAAAAATAATCTGATAGGTCTACACAGCCCTGGCTCCGTAAATATGGACATAAATAAAGTAGCAAACACCGCTCGTATTAACAAAGCCGTAGTACTACATTTAGCTTCAAAATGCGTTTTGACGTGTGAGGCGGCGACGGCGGAGCGATATATATGATTTTGACAAAAAAAGCTGACCTAAACAATGTTAATTACCACATTTGTCCAGCAGGACAGCAATCTAAACAGAAAATAACGTAAACTTAATTTTTTACAATTTTAATTACAGTAATAATCATTATCAATTAATTTAAGAAATGTAAAATGTAAAGCTTGCTGGTAGTCCCTTCAGGATCTTGTGATTAAGCCAATTGATTATTGCACACTCAAATTTTGATGTATTATGCAGTACATTTATAGGCTAACTTTACTCGTTATATAAAAACAATCATTTTGGGCAGCAATAATCATCACATACGCAACATCCTGGAGGGACCTGAGTGTGAAATTTGTTTCAAGATAGATTGTTGTATTTTTCCTCTAGAGATAAACCCCTGTCTAGAGGGAAATGGAGGTTGCCATGCCAATGCTGAATGTATTCACACTGGGCCCAACAAAGTAAATCCTAACAATTATGCATATTCTGAATAGTTAGTCAGATAATTGGTGATGTACTATATACTGTACATCAATAACAGCATCATCATTTTCACTTTTTAAGCATCGTATAATAGATGTTTTCATAGTTTTCATCTCTAATCTCTATATAGACATCCTGCACATGCAATTCTGGCTACTCAGGAGATGGACAGTCTTGCAAGATGATTGACCTTTGTAAAAAAGTAAGCAAACTTTCTTCATAATAAGCCCAGTATGAGATTGTATAGTCATCAACACCACTGTTATAGCAGAGGGTGTCCGGTCCAGCTTGCGTAACGCTGCCTTTGTTATTGGCAGATACATGGAGGGTGCAACAGTAACGCTCGGTGTGTCATGACTGGCCCAGGTGCGCGCACATGCACGTGTGTCCAAGGCTACAGAGGAGATGGCATCTCCTGTAAAGGCACAGTGGGAAGGGTAAGGCATGGAGGTCATAAGGTGACTTTCACAGATGTGAATGCTCACTAATCTTTTCCCATTCTATTCTAGCAGCTCATCGTCAACAGGCTTAATGACTTTGTTGTTACGACCTGGCTCATGTGCCAGAATAACTTAACTAACAAACAGAATAACATAGAATGAGGTGTGAATGTCTGTAGGTGTATGTACTGGATATATGTGGTGCGTGTTGCATGCTAACCAAACTAAGAAATAAACCAAACAACAACATATGTGGTGCCAGGAGGGTCACACAGACAGTGTGCTGGAACACACCTATATAATTGACATGCCCAGGTGCTCTTAGTTATAATAATAACTAATTATAACTAATTAGGGCCTATCCTAGCCAATAAGGACCAGAGGCCTGCTGAAACAAAGCAGGGCCATCACACCAAGGCAACAGAGGAGAGGGCATCGCCTGTAAAGGCACAGTGGGAAGGGTAAGGCATGGAGGTCATAAGGTGACCTTCACAGATGTGAATGCTCACTAATCTTTTCCCATTCTATTCTAGGAGCTCATCGTCAACAGGCTTAATGACTTTGTTATTGACACGGTGGTAAGTGACCATAGTGAAGATCACTGACAAAAACATTAGTAAATGTAATGAATACACATAAATGTAATTAAAGTGCCTAACATTGATTTTCTTGTTGCTGCAAACTTGTTGTTAAATATTGACATTTTATATTCAGGTGGTTAATGTCAACCTAAGAAGTCGGGGCCCTTTCACGGTTTTCGCTCCCTCTGCAGAGGCTTATGCAAAAAATCCCCAAAACAGGGTGAGAATTGTCTCCGTTCAAGTGTCAACTGTTGCTTTCTATGACTGGAGCAATTAGCTGTGTAGCTGAATAGAGATGTGAATAGAAATATGCTTGACATGATTGACCTAGGTAAGAAGCAAGGCAAATCAGAAGATTGTGGGCAACATTTTATGGAACCACATCGTAATGTGCCACATTCTCACGGCCAGTGACTTGACCACGCCCAGAAACATGACCAGTGTGACAGGCGGACTCCTGACAACCTCTTTCTCTCAGGTGAATTTGCGCTTATTAATTTCGAAATACATTTTTGACTTTTAACACAAGACAAAAAATTCACGAAAAAACTGTATGTTTGTGTATTTTAACCACGTCTTGCACATTGTTCTGCAGGGGTCCATCTTTGTCAACGAGGCTAATGTGACCTACAGCGATGACCTGAGCACCAATGGCATTATACATGTGATCGATAGGATTCTGGTCCCACCCAAAATGGCGAACAAAACAAACATTCCAGTACGTCCAGTACTAAAAACCCGATGACCTACATCACAGTATATTTATATGAACAGTTAAACTGGGAAGGCTTAACCATTTGTATCCCTCTCTCACTGTCAACGTAGCTCAAGCAGGCAGGTATCGATGGTTACAGTACCTTCTACAAGCTGCTAGAGGTGAGTGACGTATAACTTCAAATACTAGCGTTGTGGCTTAAAGGAACTGCGTATGATCTTGTAGATGCACCAACATCTCAGACCAGAACAAATGCTTTGTGGGCCACACACACAAACACACACACACATGCACGCACTAACGCAAGCGCAGCCAGACCCTCAGTGACAAACACAGATTACTCGCATTACAACATAAAAAAGTGAGTGTGGATTTACTTATCAGGATGCAATTACTCCATTAAAACTTTATATAGAAAATGGTTGTTTGCTGCAATAGTAATTTTGAAAAAAAAAGACTATTACAGTTTTTTTCAACCGCTAACACACATTTTTCAGAACTATTCTCCCTTTTTCAAAACATTACACACAAATCCAT